>JAMKCH010024459.1:0-21084 GCA_023653785.1 Ophioderma brevispina
TCCATGCATGTATAGCATTCATCGAAACGCCCCTCAAACACAAAAATGAAGCAACACAATGAAACACATGAAAACCCTTTCCTCTTACAGATTACTGAAATCTACAAACAAATTCAACAAGAAGCCAAATACATTGTGGGTCGGTACCCTGTTTATAGTTTACTGTTATCAATTGAATTCTTAACAATATAGATGTGGCGAGGTCTTATTCTGCTAGTGCCGGTCTCTCATGTATCGTGAATCCAAGATTGGAAGTGTAGTAGATAATCGTGACATGGAGGGACACAATTTAATTAGTTGTATTTAAACGCAAAAATTGCATTATGGAATCAACATCAATTATGTTAGTACAACTCAGGGCCGGATGTAGGACGAATTCCAGTGCTGAATAAGAATCAGGTACTGCCGAAACAAATACGGTACTATTGGTTTTTTATTTTAAAAGCAAAAACAAAATAAATAATTACATGAATAAAATACAAATATTTTTAATTTTTTAGGTTTTTTCTTTTTTTAAATTGACTTCAATTTAAAAAATGAAAAAAAAATCACCCTTTTCAAATACGGCCAGAAACGAACGTTTGTACGACAAATTGTTAGCAATTCTGCGTGCAGTGTCTACCTTAAAGGGGATGGCCGATTTAAGTATATAAATATGTTAGAAGTACGTAGGGAAGTCTAAGGAAGAAATACTTCAAATACAAAATAAACGAGCCTTGTCACAAGTGATTAATTTTATATAATATAACAGATTCAAGAATTTGGTAATTGGTTCAAGAATTTGGTTATGTCCAAAACAAAAATTACTATACACAAGTAGTTAAATATTATGGTTTACTCAGTGTGCCTGTGTTTTTGAAAGCGTTGCGTTCAAACAGTGAATGTCCTCACAGCGAAGACTCCAAAAACGACAGCGCACAAGTTCAATAATTTAAATCTCAGGTATTATTCCATGGGAATCTTCTCACCCCCACTCCCTCCTCCCCCCCTGTCCTGAAGATAAACTTTGTCCAGCAGTTCAAGAAACAGAGGTTAAATTAAGTCCCTCGATGATAATGAAATTACACGAGTATATCAGTCCCAGGTAATCACCACGATTTTATCTGTCCACCCAATTTGAATCCTATTTTGATTCCCAGCACGTTTCGGCCTTCAAAGAAGACAGTAGAATAAGTACAGCAACTCTGCTCACATGGAATTATATATCATGGCACTTTACAGGTCTGCTCCTCAAGGACAGAGCAAAAAACTACTATTTCTAGCTATTGTGTATACTAGTGGATCTGGCAGAGAAGTCCGTCCAGTGATGTATTTAACTACTCACAGATAGATCCCCTTTCTAACAATAATCATTACATCATTCTATGCATAAACATAACCTTACACTAGCTGACCAATCGGAAAAGTTCATAACCGGAATACATCACTCATATATATATATAACTTTGTGGGGGAGGGAATTACCTGATCTTACATTGTTTTGATCTTTTAACGCATAAACAAAGCTCACTCAGTTACTAAGTTTACATCTTGGGGAATTCCCCACTTCCCCTATTGTGCAATCTAATAACAGGTGCAGCCTGCATAAAACAACTCTAGGGAATCCCCTGTTCTCTCTTTTATAGTAAACAAAATATTTTTCCCGTGAGAAATCTTTCTCAAATAAAATTGAGAAATAATATTTTAAAAGTTTAATCAGGAAAAAAAGGGAGGCCATATAACAAGTAGTTTTTTATCTTGATAGAATGGCCTTCAAACCAAAAAACGCCGTTTTGTAAAATTTTGGACGGTGATTTTAAATCCCTTCCCAGATAGCATTACAACGTGGGGACAATGTTGGCGCAACATCACACGTGATGGTGGGCCAACGTCGACAAGTGACGTCGGGCAAACGTCATTTGTCGTCGGCCCAACGATGGACATGCGTAGTATTTTGACGTTGGACCAATGTTTGGCAAGCATTGGCGCCAACGTTATCCAAACCATAATAAAACGATGTTTTGCCATGTTATAAAATCACTAACTCTGGGCTCCTGAATAACACAAGAATCCATTTCCCTATGGTTTTCACACTTAATACACCCAGTATAGTCATATCTTATGTTAGGTAATTATTTATATATACTGAAAAATCGACTTACCGCCTTGACCGGGATCGAACCAGGGACCTTGTATTAGAAGATGACAACTATCCAATTGAGCTAACTTGTTCTGCTTGATATTAAAGGGCAATATAAATATATATCAATTGGTAAACTAGAATTTAGCGTTCTCGGCTTTTCGCGCTCGCTATATTCAAAGAATTAAGCGGTGGGCCGCCCCATGAAAAAACATAACAATTTTTGACACACACATAGCTCCCTCAAACACACCACCCACACACACACTTACACTACATACATACACACGCACTAACGGATTGCTAAGTGGGTCCAGCCATCTATAGCTGGCGGCCAACAATAATCTTCAACATTTAAGAAACACACTAAGTGAAGACTACAGACTCATAAAAATGCGAAAACGTCCCAGAGCTTCACACGAGGTGAAAAAAACACCCGAAAAAAGCTCAAGGAATCCCTGTATCATGTGGAACCAAAAACAAGTTCACAATATTCGAAAAATATATAGTCACTGCAATGCCATATTTTTAATTTTTACGCACATATGTCTGCATAATCCAGTCCCTGACTGTTTTTGCTGAAAGCTCTGTCGTTTTTGGCTATAGTCCTACCTATTTCCTTATTAATTAGGCTATTAGAATATTTAGCTAATTATAGTCCGCGGGACAACATATATGGCCAACAAATACGGGAAAGTTGGCCTGCCGCCCACAAAACGACCATTCCGTTCCCCCACCATTGTTCCAATCTTCCACCCACGGACAAGTTGGCTTACAACTAAAACTACCCTTCACTCCCATTTCCCCACATCGGCCCAACGTTGGCCTGACGAACAAAAAGGACCAGTTCCCCCACCATTTTCCCACTTCTCCCCGATCACACGTTGGCTTGTCGACCATCCAACGACCATGTTCCCCACCGTTTTCCCAACGTCGGCTTGATGTTGGTTTTCCGCCCATCACTCGACCATTCCCCGGGCATGTCCCCCACTGTTTTCCAAACGTCGGCTTGACGTTGGTTTGCCGACCGATCTAACGACCAATTTCCCAACAGTTTTCCCAACGTCGGGCTACGGTGGTTTGCTGACATCAAACGACCCCATTTTCCACCAACCGTTTTTCCCCAACGTCACTTGACGTTGGTTTGTCGACCATCTACCGACCAATTTCCCCAACGTTTGCCCACGTCGGGCTGACGTTGGTTTGCCGAACGCGACCGTGACGACGTCGGCCGACGTCAATTTGCTATCTGGGTTGAAGTAAAATGAATATGGTCGACCAAACTGGGACACACACTTCTACCTCTAAACCAAATATTCCTTACCCTAGCTTTCACATGGTAAATGAGAAAAAAGAGTAAAAACACTAAAAAACAACAAACCAATAAAAAAAACAAACACGAACACAAAAACACACAATTTAAAATATTTAAAAAGCCATAATGAAGAATTAGCAAGGAACAATTGTAACCAATTCCTTCCAATCGTCTGCATGCACGATTTGTTGTTTTCCTCACTTAAAGCATAACACAATATAGATGCCAACCTTGGTCATATTGCCCTAAAGTTGACACTCACCTAAGTTGCTTTATGCAGGGCCACGAAAATAAGCTAAGATGAGAACAAAATTATGGCAAAGTTTTTAAAATGAGAATTTCAAGATCAGATTTCTATTGTCATGTTGATGCACCTAGAAAACGCGAATACATCGAAAGAATGTGCGAGTTGCTGACTACGTGGTTTAACTTCGCTGTCATCAGCTAACATTAGTAGTAAGTCAATAACCAATCTACATGTATTATCATGGCATTGGCACAACACCTCAGCCTTTAAAATTAATGATATATCCCAATGGTTGGAAAATAGTTTGTAAATATATTAATTCGTTCCTTTTTTTTTTTTTTAAGGTCTTTTTTGGTATCAAAATTAAAACTCTTATGTGAACCGGGTTCTTCATAGAGACCTTCATTTTCGTTTTCTCACGGATATCTGAAATAGCAGCAGAGGGTGTTTGAAAATCATCCCACAATGCACCAGTTTTTGGGAAATTTCCCTCATAGGTTCCTGTGATCACATAAAATCCTATTCTTAACACAAAAACTACAAATTTTTCATGCTCATTTTAGCCCACAAAGCGTTAGTACTTAGGGAATTTTTCATGATCATGAAATGTCTGTGGTTTGTTTAAACTTCTTGAACACTTTTTTAATCCCTAAGTACTGTCTGTGTTTAGTACAGAACGGTATATGCACATTGCTTTGCATCATGGATTGATTCAAAACCACCCTCTGGAAACAGTAATTTTTTTATAATAACCCCTTTAGATGGGCGTTCTACGCGTACTCCCAAAGCAAATGAGATAATTAGGACGTTGCTCCTGAAATTACATACATGTAAGTAAATAACTAATGATAAGAGCAAAATCAATTAAACCAATTATATGCCAATACATTCCCTTTCGCTACTGCACAAACCAATTTGAAAATCCCCCGGAATTAACAGCTGTATGATAACACCTAAGTCGATCCTTGTCCATTTGATTGGAGGATTTAGCGGTCAACATGTCATTAAATAGGTGATATATTGCATGCTTACGTCGCACTACTGGTTATTCTATCGCACGCTCGTGGTTCCACAAAAACCACGGGTACACATAAGGCACGCACCTATACAAACTGTGTGCGCGACATGATTTGCTATTATGATCAACGTTGATTGCGGTGCAGCCAGCGAGTACTCGGAACTGCGGTCTTTGTGTGAGTGAACAATGAAGCACGATCTTGTTGTTTCAGTTGTGTTCTGGCGGCAAAGTTATGTTTTCAGCGGGATCTACGTGGAATTCCCGGCCCCCTGGAGGGTTTCTTCAGACCAGTTAATGCAGGGAATTGGTTGTTTTAAAGGTTAAATTAAAGTAAACATTTAGGCCTAGCCCTGCAGACTAGCCCCGGGGTTCCGTAGCAACTTGCTATTGACAACGGCACAGCCCAGGCTAGGCTGGGCTTCATGCTAAGCTTAGCCTTAGTTTATACTTAGCGTAGTCTAGCTAGTCTGAGCTTTAATAGAATGACAAGTTCTACTAGATTGGTTTATATAAAACAAATCATGAATGTTTTTCATTCGTGCAATGGAAAGAATATTCCATTCGTTGAAAGACGAAAGTTCCATTCAACTCGGCTACGCCTCGTGAATGGAACATTTCATCGGTTTCAAACTCATGAAAATATTATTACCATTGTACTCATAAACATTATTATTTTATATATTTGCAAAAGGGTGTTCAAAGTAGTTAATAAAATATTTTAGGCAAATAAAGGTATATTTATTATCTGATGCAATGGGGGAAAATTTTGGGAACAAAAATAACTCAGACAAATAACTATCAAACTGTAAGTTATTATATGAAAGACGTATAATAGTGAAAAATCTATATGGGGTGTGTTTTCTTTGAAGTGAATCATAATTATCGTTTATATAAGGGTCCGAAAAGGTTTAATTTTGAGATACGATCTGAAGCTATTCAGGCAATATTTTCCAAATTTGATGATTTGAGTGAATGGAATTTAGTTTCAGACTTTTATGACACCCTCCTAATTTAACATGTCAAAATCAATGACCCAAAGTATTTGGGACGCGTTCCAAAGTAAATACCGGTCACCTTAAGAAAACAAAATGAACGCTTTCCTTTTTGTTACGCAGTTTTCATTTCCTTTGTTTTTTCCTTCCTTTGAAGATAGCTGATTTGGCCATATTTTAAAATACATCTTCAACGAAGACAAAATCCGAGTCCTTTCGTTTAGCGACACAGACAACGAGTCTGCGCAGTTCACTTTCTGAGTGAAAGTACATAGACATGGATCCCTTCAGCTGCATTTGGAGGTTTTATCATGCCCAACTCTTCCAATGCCACTCATGGTAATAAACAACTCAAAGGTTTCTAATGCAGGAAGCATCCATTCTTTTTAGTATTATTGGTGATACGAGCACAGTAAGGTTCAAGAGGCCTTTGTAACATATTAGCTATGCACGTGTCTTGCAGTTTCCGTTTTATCCTACGGGTTTGTATTCATATGACTGCTCCAGGAAGCACGATACATTTTCTTTCTATCCACCCGTAGCATGAATATGTGTTTTATAAACAGAAAGAGCGAGGGATAGTTGTTTTTCTACAAGAGATTCAAACTTAGATGTGTTTGTGAGAATCAAATTATAGAACTGAAATTGATTTTAGTTAGGCATGACCACTCTCGTGGGTTGAGAAAAACAAACAAGAACGCAGAAAAAAGAACAAAGCAAGATTGTAAATAATCTGCAAGGCGCATCTCAGTGATGTTTCGCATTTTGTGAGTAGTCATAAAGTGTAAATGAGACATTTGTTGTACACAAAGGACTCGTATTACTTTCTAATACGAGCCATAATGTCTGTCAAGCGCTTTTCCAAGAAAATAGCGATGTTGCAGTAACCCATAATGTGTACCGCGAACGCCTATTCTTAGCGTTCGAACAGGCGTTCTCGTAGACTTTATGGGTTTCCGCAACCTCGCTTTATTTTAAGTTACTTTACCGAGGAGTCGGGCTCAGACGAAAGAGAGATGGTAACGCCATGTAGCTTATCACCGGCACGAACATTTACCTTTTTCTAAAGTCTGAAGATTTAAAATATGACTTCAATCAAACCTTACTTTAGGTGAATTGTGTTCCAGATGTGTGGCTTATCAGGAACAGGCCTAGAACTATAAGCCCCATTTACTGGACGGCCTGCAGTGATTACTTGATCAATGAAAGCACACTGGTGGCAATGTTATTATGATGTTTTGCTTTATTAATACAGAGCGAAATAGACTTAGTTACTAAGTATTGTTTGTTGATCACGGAAACGGAATTGTCATATCTTCAATCAGATTACTACTTAATCAGTAAACCAATGAAAGATCAACGACTAGTATTGACTATGAGATGCAATAAGTATTTTATGCTTTAGAGTACTGTATATCAGATGCAATTGAATAATTGCGTTACGCTAAAAAAGCGGCACATTGCGGTTAATGTATATGCCAAAGAAAAGTATGATTCTTGTAGCCAACCTATGCAAGGATATAAGCAACAAGTTGCTTTTTAAAAGCGAATAGAATGTGACGGGTAGAGAATATGAAGAGACGAAGAGAGGGTGGCGGCTAATGGCGATATTAACAGCATGACATTTGACGCGACTGGCAACGCATACTAATATTGTAGTATAGGCATCATCATATCGTGGGGAAATATTACCAGATACATTCAACCAGATAATTTGCCAACTGAATCGAAGGAGAAATTGATACTCACACCATTAATAAAATGACATTGACCGCATTTGATACCCGATCGAGTCTATTTTAACAATCAATCAAAATAATAGTAAGCCAATAGCTTAGGAACTGTACAGACGGGTGTCATATGGAATATTAATGAAGTTAACACCTAATTATAAAATTAATACGCCATCATCTGCTAAATCGTTATTAAGTCTCTTGAGGCTTTTGAATCAACACCTGCCTTTAACACGTGACTTCTGTGATAGAATATATTAGATACAACGCCACAGTAGAATCATCGTGAAAATTTAGAGATACCACAGGGCGTTGAATTATCAGACAACGTGATTTTATGTTAACTGAGGATTTCATCAAATGTATATTGTCTTTTTTTCTAAACATTAATGAGATTAATTCGAGCATTCGTATTCAGGCAGCATAAAATATTTCGAGGTCGATGATAAAAGCAGTACGCTTTTGGTATCATAGAACAACGTGTAAGCATTTTGGGTTATCCGAAAGCCATAATACTGTCAATACTTCATCAGAAGCCACGTTCAACAGCATATCACAGCTTCATATCAATAGGTTAAATCAAGCAATGTTTGATTTCTAGCTTCTAAATAATTTTTACCCGAGTAATCATTTTGAAAATTCAGTCCAGCTACAGGAGATACATCGAAATGGTTTCATGCTCAATGTTAATTCCGTGTTATTATTGGAGTTATTGGCCTTGTATATTATATGAGTAAGATGTAACCTAGGGCAAAAAAGGTTTGTTTGGCGTAGCCCGACCGCCCATAAAAAATACCTTCCGACTCAATTTTAATGCAAATTAGCACAAATTAAAATGTTAAAAGTCTGCCGTCGACCCATGATTTTCATTTCAATTATTTTTTTTTTATCAACAAAAAGATGAAAAATAAAACAAGACATCAGAACAACTACAACAAGTAAAATAAAATATATTTACTATTCATTGAAAAAAATAAATGGCAGCATCTAATATTAATTTTGAAAGAAAAAAAGTGTGAAGTTCATCTTTTTTAGCCCTAATGTCAAGGGCAGTTAAATTTTGATTGACAAGCTAGAACCGAGACGACGTAACACTCCATACGGCATGTATCCATTGCCACTTTCACTGAGCAGGCGTTAATATCCGCCAAATAAAGAAAATAGAAATCCATTTATCAATTATGGAATTTCGAAACAGCATCTTTAATTGAGTTCAGGAATTCCAAGTCGTGAACAAGTGTTCTTACTGCTCGATAAGAATTCTTTAAAGTGCTGTTTCGGAACTCTGAAATGTCTCTGCGTTCCGTCTTTAAATATGTGTACTCAAACAAATGCATGTAAATGGTTAAGAATCTGTGGTGGTATCAAGCAAGGAATCCCTAACGATTTCTTCATTGATTTGTTACAACATACCCGTGCTTGTCACAAGGACAGTCTATGCAAAATGCGCAGACGGAAAAAAACAAAATCGTGAGACAGCTTTACAGAGGCCTTGAATGCTCGGTAAATGGCTTAACCTTGGCTTCTACTAAACTCTGTTTAAGAACTGCTGAAGAACATCATGCACGTTGGATGAATACATGTGTATCCCGCCAAATGTAAGTCATAATTTCAATTTGATTTGAATGACGATAACTACGATAACCAGCCGTGACTTTCCATTTGGTCTAATTCCAATTGGTCTAATGACCATTTTTTCTAACTCCAATTAGCCTAATACCATTTAGTCTAATGAGCATTTAGACAATAACTATTTAGTCTAATAACCATGTAGCCCGGTCATGTAGTCTATGTAATATTCATCTGGTCTAAAACTCATATCGTCTCATCAATATCGTCTATAACCGAATTGGTTTAATGCCAATTGGTCTAATACCCAACTGGTCTAATATTCCATTTGGTCTAATATCCAACTGGTCTAATATCCATCTGGTCTCATACCCATAATTGATCTGATATCCATCTGGTCTAATATTCAGCTAGTCTCATATTCGTTTGTCTAATACTTATTTGGTCTTATGTCCATCTGGTCTAATATCCATTTGTTCTAATATTTAAATCAATGTTTAAAATCAATTACTTTAGGTTTAACATCCAAATGGATATTAGACCAAATAGACATTAGACAGATGGGGTATTAGACCAGATGGGTATTAAACCAGATGGCTATTAAACCAATTCGATATTAGACCAAAAATTGTATATTAGACCAAGTGGATATAGACTAGATGGGTATTAGACCAAATATGAATTAGACCAAAAGGTGTTGGAGGTTATTAGACCAAATGGTAGTAGATAAAATGGGCATTAGACTAAAGGGGCATTAGACCAAATGGATATCAAAAATTCTGGTTGTTAGATAAATTGGATGTGAAACTACATTGGTATTAAACAATATGGGCTTAGACGAATTGAAGTTAGACCAAATGGCTAATAGACCAATGGGATTAGCGACCTTTGTTAAACGGTACGCATGCGAGAAGTGGATGACCTCTATTCCACCTGGTAAGCGACATCAACAGTCTTCTTGGCAGTTGATAAACTTTTAAGGCAAACAAAAATATCTAAGCTCCCTTGGTAATTTTCCTACAATCCCATTTTCTCCAATAATGCTCGAGGATTGCATATTACAATGTTGTCAAGAGACATCATCTTTATGTACTATATAGTAACACGCTTTTCTCTAGGGCCGATTAGGACAGCAGGCAAATTCAAAACTTATTATTTTCAGCCAGTCAAGAAATTTGTAACCTGAGAAAATTTCCTCGTGCCCCTTTAAAAACAAAGATGCGTGGACGGACAACTGATTATACCACTGGCTGCAGACTAGACGACCTGTATTTTTAGAAGTCATGTTCTGTTATTTATAACGCGTACAGTATAAAAGTAGGTGACGATATTTACATGAAATATACATAATGATGATGTCAGATATAGCGGATTACACGACACACGGCAGACTAAACAACTTGAACATCTTGTATCTACTTTCTAAAACGTCTAAGCAGAACTATGACTGTTATAAATCTATCAACTCTCCGCTGCCGTGTAACATAAACATTAAAGGGAAGGTATCGCAAAGACAAAATACTGAGATTAACCTTTACTTAAATAGCGTTAAATCACTTATACTTTTATAAATAATTTAGATATTTATATTGTGCGAAACTATTGTATAGGAGTACTGAAACGATTATTATCTTCATCATCTTAGATTGATTGGCCTGTCAGCACAGGAAATTGACATCATTAGAGTCATTCATTGTGCATCATTCTATAGAACTGTTTCAAGATATTGATCTGACAGGTTCCAGGTGGATTAACACACATACAGCAGCAATTGTATGTACAGTATGGCTAATGCCTGCTTGCTTTAAAAAAAAAACATAGTAGATTCACAATAGTAATAATATCAATACCCTAGGCTAGTAAAATTAAAATGATGAAGATAATAATAATAACATTAAAAGTGAAGTAAGACCAACGGTTACATATGCATGAGTTGTAGGACGGACTGTCTAGAATAAGAATCCTGTTAGAGACAGCCCGTCGTACAAAATGAAAAAAGCTGCATCAGCATTACATAACATATGTTCAATGTCCAAAGTAAAAATAATGAAGAACAAACATAATTATAATAATTACTCCGATATATTTATTTTTGAAGTTGAAGCAGCCATATCCTTTACGTCCTGAAATGTCATTTTTTACACTTTTCAAAAATCACGGGACGGACCCTTGCCTTGTTTTAGGGGCAATTTCCCCTAGATTTAATAAGAAAGATAACGCTACCTCTTTTTTTTTTTTTTGCGGTAATCGTCATGTTGTAGTCATTTTCCTCTAGGGGCGTAAGGGGTACAGCTATATACAGCCTCACGAGGCTTAAAACGACGCGACCTCTACAGAAAAAGAATAATAGAAAAAACATGTCTTTCTTGTGAAAACATAAATCCACCGATAAATACATCCATCGACTTGCTCAAACCTAATTGTAGCATAACAGAGTCATGATGATGTCATTAGTATTGGAATACAAACATATTTCAAAGCAATCTTGAAGATTCTTCGTAGAACTCGTTTCATTAACATATAAAGAGATTTTGCCTGTAAACATGCGAGTGACATTTTTTGTAATTCAGTCATTTGTGACTATTTTAGGCAGAAATCATCAATATAAAAACTAAACACCCGAGGAGTGCTTTACCTTAAAATGTGGTTTTGAACATCTGCAGGCGAAAAGCTACGCAAAAGGGAAATGAAAAAATTAAATTACCTATTCACCGAAGCTCAAAATGTAGAAGTAAATGGAGAAGGACGGAAACGGAGATTTAAATTTGGAGTGAAAAGTCCAAATTACAGTGTACGCTTCAAGGCGTCGTTTTGTTTAGGAATAAGCTATTTTGGTAGATAGGAGAGAAATCTAGATCAAATCGAATCTATAATGCATAATGCGGTTATTTGTTTACAGTATAAATGCAAGCAGACGAGAACACTTGAATTATTAAAGCGGTCATTAGGCTACCTTATTTTGTAATTGAGTATTGTGAAGGAAGTACTTCATCCTGTCTGCGGTCTCGTGTGTGTGTGTGTGTGTGTGTGTGTGTACTTTCTTCTGATGTCAGCTTGATTAAATTTCCAAGATCCCCATTTTTGAAAAAAATCAGTTCAATGTTAAATATACTAGTGAACTTTCTTGTCAAAATTTATCTATATAATATTTGGACCTTTTTATCAAAACAATCAGCAACAATCGCACCTCTCATGCGTACTCTTCCCCCAACTGTTATGTCTTTGTGGGCTTGACAAGAAATATTTCCATTTCAATAATGGCTTCAATGATTATGAATTGTTAATCTTTAAAGAAACACGTACATACGACTTTTCAGCAGCCTGGAAAAGCTGAAGCAGACACACACACACACACACAATCGAATATTCAACATTGTTTCTGACTATACACCCTCGCATAGATAAGTAAATGACTCATGAAAGCATCCCTCCTTCGGAGGGGGCGTTAAGCCATCTGCCCGTGTACGGAGAGTCAAAACTTTACATGTACATAGGAGCCATTTTTGAATAAGAGTAGGGT
Organism: Ophioderma brevispina; assembly: GCA_023653785.1. NCBI lineage: Eukaryota > Metazoa > Echinodermata > Ophiuroidea > Amphilepidida > Ophiodermatidae > Ophioderma > Ophioderma brevispina. Next base: position 12,514 of record JAMKCH010024459.1, read on the forward strand.
GAAACGCCTAACTGTTCCTAAATCGCCCCAAGCTCAAAGCAGGCCGTGTTAGGAGCGTCCGAATTGAATTCAATAAAGACGAAAAATACTAGGTCTCGAACACGGTCATCTCGCTATCTAGGCGTGAGATATATCACTAAACCACAGGGGACTGTTAAACTGTTAGTACAATTTTGCAATCCTTAGTCATTTGTTTTCTTTTTGATGTAGGTTCATAGACCTCGATCCTGGTCCCGGACTCTGGGCCCGGGCCCGGGCCCCATGATAAATCCGGAACTAGCTCCATGTAAGGGAGATTATTTTTAACTGATATTGTTCACATAATTATTAAACTTAAGTGTTATTTAACCCTCGTCTACCGAAGGGGGGGTGGCTCCTGCCCCGGCCTCCAGATTTTTTTTCGGATTGCTAACCTCCCCCTTTTTTGGTGCCAAATTATATAATGTAATTATCAATTGACATTTTTTGCTCCTTTTCATTTTGGTACCAATAGATAGCTACGGTCCTCTACTTGATGGGAAGTAACTAGTGACGTCACAATGGAGATGTTGGTACTTATTTTGATACCAATGGGAAGAAATCGGATGTTCAGTAACGAAAATCACAGGGGGTGACCCCCCCCCCCTTTCGGGAGTTTTGTTAGAAAAATGGCTCAGGTAGGCGAGGGTTAAGCAGCTTTAGAAATCAATGCAATTTACTTTAGCGTACCGTGAGCTTCTCTTAATCTTGCGTTTGTTCGTTGCAACTAAGATTATCTAAAGGAAGATTGGACACTCCTCCTATTTTTGTATAACGGAAGTGATGTATTCCATAGAGAAAGACGCTTCTAGTGTCAGGTAAGTAAAAGTGACGGCATAATTCATTGTGAAGCAATGTCGCGAAGTTTAAAAGTGTCATGTTATTATTTTGGAGCACAGCATAACAAATGTTATTATTTTTTTTCAAATTCTTAAAGACAAACAAAGATACAGATAAACACTGAAGTCAAGGAAAAATGGTTCGAACGACAGACACTGTATACTAGACGACAGACTCTTAACATGCTTAAGAGCAAAGTCTAACTGACGAATCCTTGTAACCTACAGTGGCTATTGACATACAGGCTTCTGGTTAGAATTTGAGTTCTTTGGCGATAAAAGGTTAAATGTAAATGCCGAAGAAATTCACGCGAATTCCATTATTGATTTCGACGTGACATACCTGCGCTTCTGAAATGTGATGTTCATATAATACGGAGTAAGATAAGAAGTACGTTCTAATGAGATATACATATGGATGGAATTCAATGACATATAAGGAAAGCATACTACCTCAGAAATTTCAATCACCGCTTAACATAATATAATACGCAGCCAGAATTTTAAAGCATGTTCTGAGGAATTTGTGCATTACAAAGTAAATTGCACCAGCAGAAGACATTCAAAATGCGACACACATTCAACTACAAGGTAGATTTTTAAAAATCCATAAAAGAAATATTTTCAAAAAAAAAAATATAAAACAAATCCCATTCGGTCAATCGGGATAACTCTGTTGACCATTGATCTATTATGCCATTAGATATTTAAGATAATGTTTAGCTTTGATGCAGAGGATTAAACATTTCTTGAGTAGAAATTGAAAAGGATCCTGCCGTATGTTTCAAAAAGTAAAAATCTGTTCAGATGTAATTATTATTAAAGGGATTAGCAGTGATTTGCTAATCCGAAACATCAAAAAAAATAATCAAACTTCATATTTTTATATTTTGTTACTGGCATGGATATGCAAACATAACCTGCAAGTGGTTGGCTTGAAATTCGTGCATTAAAGACAAGGCAGTACTTTTTATCTGATTCTGCAATTTCTATGACGTGCGTATCAAAATTCCGACATGAGATGGAAAAAGCCTTTCCCGGTGAATACCACGGATTTTCAGCGTGATATTGTGCACCATGATGAACACAGTTTGAACGCAAACACAAACATTATTGATATTTGTTTATTCTGTACTGGTGTAAACCACACTCAGCAGTTTAGTGTAGATTTTGAGACGCCGTTGCTGTATGTCTATTTGCGGGAGACGTTATGACAAATTTCCTCAAATACTCCATTTTTTTCATATTTCGAGTAAGTATGATTGTCTACCCTTAAAGCGGTTATATGGAAGTGTACACACTTATCCCTGATTTATAAGTTAAAAAAATGCATTTCCACATTTTTCGATTCTCTTGCATAGTCGCTGCTAATCCGTTAATGATTTAACTTCCTCATACACCACATATTATTCATTTTCAAAATCACACCCAGACGTTGGACTGCAATCTATAAAGTTCGACATCAATTAGGTTATTCTAATTGTTGCAGCGCCAACTTTATATTTACAAAATATCCTATTTGCAGCAAAATGCAGGCATGAATAATTCTAAAACAAAAATCCCAACTTTTGCAATTGCTTCCTTCCACGGAAAGTTACATTGTTGTAAATCCACCATGTTTGTTTCAATTTGGATTCTTAAATTCTAATTAGGGAACACAAAAACGCATTTTAACAGTTCATTTATGCATATTTTCGGGAAAAGTTGGGCTCCTTAACCTGTTACAAAAATGTAAAAGGTACACTGAAAGGTTACACATTTAATGTGCAATAAAGTTTCCCCCTACAATTTACCTTCTCCATGAAATGTCGCCATTTATTAGATTTGAAGATTACAAAATGGCACTTGCACAGAGAGTTAACAATCGTGAAAATCGTTTAATTTCTTTTGATCTGTTTGCTTAATGATCTATAATAGAGCAACACGTCACCCAAAGCAATATCCGTTTCTCAAAACAAAAGTTAATGTGGAAATAAATGAGTATTCACTCTGAATATCGTTTTCCTAATATATCATGAAAAACGTATGTTCGGTTTAGCTTCAAGTGTTTAAAAACACTTTTTACCGAAATGTATCTTTTTATAAACGCCGTATTCAAAATATCTTTAGACAGTTTAGCAGTATATGCCTTACATGCGTTGTAAAAGAATTAACAAATCAATTCTTTCAATAAGAGTTGTGTGTAATGGTAATGTTTATCTTCAAACTGACTACTAAAAACAACACATGCATAACAAATGCAACATAAGCCTCGTATATACCTCACATAGACTCCGTCCTTCGTTTGTCATGTTCACCTAATGCAAAGTGATTGATTTCTGAGTAAACATTTTCAACGTGATAGGCAAGAGGTTACAACCGTAAAATGCGTTTTGTACAAGAGGTTGTTCTTTTACAAAGTGCGAAAGATCGAATATACGCCTCGTTTAAACATTCCACTACATGTTTTGTTGATATGATAGAGTTTCCATCACTTATACCACGTAACATTATTACAAGTGTTCCTAGCCTAAAGATTGCAATCACAATACGAGTCATACGTGCACAGATTAGCCTATTAAATATTTCAAGAGGATTTCTGAAAACCAAATCCTAGTACTTTCAAAGCGTTTACAAATTTAAGATGTTATCTTTATATGTATGATTTATTAACACTATTGATTGTCTTTTGAAATCTTATCTGGGATGTATCAATAGATGTATGCATCTCAACTGCTTCCTGAGCATCTACAGTTGGATCCCAGACTAAGATGCTCCATCAGAACCCATGACTTAGCTATCTTGGCGCCAACCGATCAGAACTACCCAAATTGAATAGTTGCTGATAATGCTCTGATATGATTTGACATAAAAAATAAGAAGTAGATCATGGATTGGTATCTAACATTCTCTTACTAATATTGAACACTAAAATAAGCTTAGGTCACAATGAAAGACAAAAAAAAACATAATAAATCAGATACAGTTTTTTTTTTTTTTGGGTCCAGAATTTTTAAATGGGGGCCTTTTGTTAATCCAAATACTTGACATCATATGGCGCTGTGTTTTTTTTTCAAAGGCATAACGTTCAAGCGACTTATTATTCACTAATATATCATGCTGCCCCACCATTTACATCATAATATTATCTAAGTGATGAATCATGTAACAACCGATTTAGAAATATATAGATCAATAAGAGAATGGTATAATTTCTGAGCAATCGGCATTACAGTGAAGCATACACATCTCCATTAAAAGCCTCCGACATTGATGATATCATTACCATTATCAATCTAATCAGTTTTTCAACATCTATACAATTCCCCTAGTTGCTGTTACAAGGTTGTTTCACAATATAGATGAGTTAGCAGACGGACATTTTAATACATTTTCGTTTTCCATTTTACCTTAATTTAAAAAAAAAATAATGCCTAAGTAGTAATCAAGGAACTGGGCGAATGCCAATTAAGCGCTCAGCACATGGTATGAAATAGGGTATCAGAATAAATTTATAGGAAAATTTCGTTGTTGAATTTTAAGCCAAACATAAATTACTTCCTGGGCCACATAAATGAGGGCTAAACGACTTTTTCTCCAAATGTAAACAAAGAACAAACAAACAAATCCAGCTCTTTCATAGTTTCAGTACAAATAACATGATTTGAATATACTCTAGCATTCATTAACTAGTACATGATCATCATTACCTGTTGGCTTAAGTATTATTGCCTTTATTAGGCGTACCGAATCTTAATAGTCCAGTCATTCTATGATTTGACCCAAAGCAAATTGCAAAAGAAACAATTTTGGTGTTCATATACTGTGAAATTGTCCAAAAATAATATATTAAGTTTACCAAAATCGACCTAGTGGAACATGTTGAAATAAGGGGAAAACGTTTGTACAGGGGTAAAAATTAGAATTGTTCGAATTGATTTAAATTATGTACCAATTTATAGGGCTACTCCTAAGGTTTAAAAAAAGTATAGTTTGCCCTATCTATGAGTTGTAGTTTCAGTACAATAGGCACATGACAGGTCATCCTGGGGTACAATTTATAGAATGGTCCGATTTTGATAAGACTGGTTGTAAATTGTTCAGTTGGTCCCACTAGATAAGCCGATGTAAATAGATTCTTTGTTTGAATGTTCTATATAAGAATTACAGTGCTATGACTTGTGACCTCCCATAGACCCTGTAGCCCCAGTCACATTTTGAATTCCAATTATGCAATGAATTTGCTAGATGGTGCAACCATTATATTTGGTTTCACTTGTACCATAGCCGAACAATTGACACCATTTTTTTTTTATAACAAACGGAAATATCGAAAAATTTACCCCATGGTGATCTTGACCTATTTTGACTCATAACTACTGGAACTACAATGCAGATAGGGCAAAATATCCTTTTTTAAATATGAAGGTGACGAATATGTTGGCATACTTTTCGATAAGTTTTGATTTTTCATATTTCGACCCCCTGTATTAATAAATGACCCCTAAAAAATGATCACTCCCTTTGGATTATGGTAAACTTTTGATATGTGTTTTAAAAGGTGTCCTCAATACAGATTCGTGTGAGGAAGATGATTATTTCGCCCAATTAGTTTTGGGTTAAGGCATCAAATTACTGTATTTTGATGGCATAAGTGAAGATTCAATCGACCTTCTCCAAGAAAATTTGGGGGAATTTGAATGAAATTTACAAACGATATTGGTGTAGGGAGAGTATTGATACAAGCTATGTTCATGATACACGCTTCGGTCAGAATCAAATCAAAAATTTTGGAAATAGGGCTTTTTCAAGATTACTAAGATCTCGAAATGCAACTTTAAGGTACATTCCGAAGGTTACAATAGTTGAAGCAACCATCCAAGATACATTATGCATTTTACTCATTTAATTTAAATAAATTCAATAAATATATAGCATCATAATCTTCTAACTCTTAACAAAGAAATGTATATTAAACAATTGTTACCTTTTCTTTAACACTTTGAAAATTTTATTTTCCAATTTGCCACAAACGGACTATTTCTTAATTCAATCCTGTGCTATGTATAAGCTGTAAGTAACGATTCAGTTGTTCATCAATACAAATCTAACCAAAACAGATGAAAGTTACGCCATTAATTATACGCAGAGTGTGTTTGAATATCTGCAGATTGTGGTTATAATGAGGGTAATGAATGTATTCCCGCAGAAAAGCTCATTAAATTGCAAGCAGAACAGAGAACAGATAGAAAGAGATTTAAACTTGGGAATGAAAAGTCAATAGCGTAGGCTGTAGATTTAGTCCTGAGCAAGATACGTATTCATTACTATGGCAACAGGACAAAATTCATAGGACTGTAGAAACCACGTTGAATTCTTAATTTAACATTTATAACGCACGTATAGTAGCTTTAGTGAACTGAATTTGGGAACTGAACTGGCCAATTAGGACTTTTCAAATGATACTGATATTATAAGAAATGTGAATATTATTTTCTTTTTGTGAATACCTTTGTTTTTTGCCATTTATACCTTGTCTTTGATCTCGACCTTGGAATGTTCTCAATGTGATTTTACTTAATACCCAGAGTATGTACTCAAAGCAAATGCAAATTAGAGCTATTAGAAAATAAGGAGTTACATGTTGCTCTTGACCTTTTTATTCAAAAGTGGATGGTAATCAATCTTTATAGAAGCAGTGATAGAGCCGTTATATAATTGATATTATGCAGAAATGATCATGGATACAGAGCTAATGTCCTTGATTGTCATGTATCACTTTTAAGAACGGGTCTGCCTGCAATCCCTTTGTGTTCCAATGATGGTTATGCATGTCCTTTAATTTTTTTTATTACAAACAATATGCATTCAGCTTTTCCACAGACCAACATGTTCTAATATAATGGAAGCAGTTAGTATTCTATGAAAGATGTCGCAATTCAGTAAGAGATCGCAATTTTTGGTTTATTAGGTAATCTTTCAATTACATTTTACTAAAATGTGTACCAGAATATGAACTTTTAAAAGTTGACAGTTTACAAGAGTGATATATTATTCAATTCAATAAATAATTAATGTATTTGTCCTGACGGACAAGCAAAAACGGTATTCCCATCTCTGACGCAACCGTCCCTACGCTTTGTAGAAAGTAAGACTAAAATTCTACGGAATAATTTGAATTTTAGGAGTAACTGACTTTTCCATTGTTCCCCAGTATTGTGTTTGTGGATACGATTCTTCTGTTTTATTTTTTTTTTAAATTCCTGGAACACGATGGAGATCTGTCTAATACCTGTTAACGGTAGGCGCGAAACCGTTTAATGTGGTGCGATGAAAGGTCATTGGTGCACCCAGTCATTGTTGCCATCGTAATTGATACGGATCAAATAGATGAATAAGCAGTGTAGAAACTATGCACAGTGTCATCTCGGGGTAAATAATACGTCTACGGTCCAGACCAACTAAATTAAATACACAATTTCTAGTAAAGGATAGTGGGATCGTCTCTGCTAAGCTGTATAAGGTCAAAACTAAACTAAAATAAACCACACACATATCTAGTTCATTGTTTAAAGGCAGATAGGTGGTTTGCATCCGTAGTGGATTGGAACAATGATAGTACTACGGTCAACCCAGACAAGGTTTTTGTGTAGCCAATTTGGGTAGTGAAAGAGTAGAAACATCATTGCTACCCACTTTTGGGTCAATATTTGCGAATTTTTCGCCTAGGTGATGCAAAATGGCGGCTATTTCAGGTTCAAGGTCAAGACTAACATTTGGTACTGGTTAAAAGAAGTTGCAAGAATTTAATTTGTCATACACGAAACCTATAATAGACACATCTTAAAAATCGGTTTATATTAAAGATTTGACCTTGACTGAACGTGCATTGACCTTTGAACATGTTTTGGCCATACGCCCTCATTGAAGTCGGTCTATAACAAACTATACATTTTTAGATTCCGTATTGAAAGGCGAGTAATTTTACAATGCGACATTTTCTCAATTTTTAACCCGCCGTTTTAACTTGGTTGTGCCCCTTCCTCCCCAAAATGCCGGAACATTGAAGCGGCAAGCCAATCAAAAACTTTTCAACAATCGATCAGGGAACCCCAAGACGCCTTCAATCTTTGTCTCCAGATTTTGGTCACGGGATCTACATGCCTGTTCTTCTACTACTTAAACTCAACCTACATCATCAGTTATGTCAATATCGCGTTCATTTATTGGCCGCCTGTAAAAACATAATATGGATGGCTCGTGTCTTGTACCTTGCGTAAAAGTCTATTATATTGTGATTCTATAGAATAATCAAATAATCACATATGCGATTTCCATTTATAATTTTTGCCGCATGGTTTCTTTCTTTTCAAAAACCCCATATTAAAGGGCAGAACCAGATGAAGAACATATTGACAATCAGTCAAATAATACCTTGATGTGACTTTAATCACTGTTTTAAAAAGGCAACTAATATTTTCCATGTAATGATTTTATGCTTTTGAGAAACAATTAGACGTTGAATAATTTGAAGGAAATAACTCATAAGTGGATGGTAATATGAATACTCAAAATGATAGATTGAAATAACAATATCAGCAATCTCGCCAAAAATATAGAAGTAGAAATAATATCGTTTCCTAATCAGGAAATAGGGTGAATATTAAAACATGGTTCAAAATGGAAGAGACGATATTTTCAACCATCACTTTAAGCGGCAGTGTAAACCTAGTGT
>JAMKCH010024460.1:0-36686 GCA_023653785.1 Ophioderma brevispina
TTTAGCCCATCCTGTCGGACTTGATGAGAGGTCACTAACTCAATCATGACCCCATCACTTGACCCATGGTTGTGGTCAAAGGTCAAAATACTTAAAATTAACGTTACAATTCAAACTACTACTCTTCCTACAACTTACATGGTATGATCATGTGACTCATGTATGTGGTGTGTTTGACATCCCGTACAAAAGATCTTAATGAAATTTTGATCAAAGTCTCTGGGTCACTCAGGTCAAACCCTTTACTGTGTATAAAATATAACTACACGCAGCTGAAATTTGACTGAATGATTCCTGCTGACATTCTGAAAACATGTTGAAAATATTTGCGAGGTCAAAGGTCATGAAGAGGTCAAAGGTTAACTTTTTTAATTTTTTTCAAATAAATTTTAAAACTGACTGAAATGATCCTTATGACATTCCAACATGTGAAAATATTTTAGAGGTCAAAGGTAATTAAGAGGTCAAAGGTCAAATTTTAAAAATGCTCCGATCGAAGCTGAAATTTGAATGAAATGATCCTTTTATTACATTCTAACAAGCTGTATTTCAAGGTGAGATGGAATGAAAGGTCATTAAGAGGTCAAAGTTTCAAATTTCAAAATGCTCGTTGAGTGACATGTGAAAATGATCGTATGACCATTTCTAAATGCCTAAAATATTTTCAAGATCAAAGGTTCAGTTTATGGGTCAAAGGTCACTACCTCGACTGTTTTCAGATCTGTCTTCCGATCTAGTTAATTTTTGGCGCAAGTACTATGAAAATGGGAAAATTTTCCAGATTTTTCAGTATAAAATAACAGCGAGAAATGGTTTGATTTTTGATTTTCGGAAAAGTTATATTATGAAAAATGGGCCGATTTTGCTAAGAATACTTGAAATGGTGCCGAAATTTCAAAGCCAATTATAGAAATGGGTCGAAATTTTGGAACTATATAAATGGGTCAATTTTGCGACCAATTTGGTCACTATAAACATGGGTCGATTTTTTTACCTGGCGGATACACACCTGTACCCAATTTTGGGTCGGGTAGACCCCACCCGGGTACTAACACATGCATGCAAAAGCGTCGCCAGACCAAGACAACTACAATGAACCAAGAGTATTGACTATAATGATTTTTTGTCTTACAAGATTTTTTGTGTTACAAAGTGTTACACTTTCGTGTGCTTTCATGATAGTTATGCCCTGTTTCTTTTGTGTTAATGCATTCCAAGGGGGGTGAGTGTTTTGGGCCCTGTAGACCTTTTCCTCGACTCTTCCATATCACTGTTCTGTTTTCATACGTGTAGACTTGGAAAAAGTTTGATGAAACATATTGATGTGTCACCCAGCACTCTCGTATAGACTTACTTCGTAAGCCAATAACAATTATAACAACTTTTGATTTCTTTAATTTCCTCTGCCCCTCAAAGAAAAGTGCCATTATAATGGCCAACTCATTGTCAACTCTAATGTAGTCTCTGGTGCTGTGAACTATGACCTGCCCATTCCGTTCTCGAGATATTCAGATTTTTTTTTTTTTTAATGTTGTAACATGGCGTCAAATTAATTGAAGAATACTTTTGGTAAATTTACTAACTTTATTTAACAATATTTTTAAATTTGTTAAAACTTCAAATGGCTATAGTAAAATCGGGATAAGTGCTTAAAAGTTGAAATTGGCAATGAAGGATCACATATGAGGTAAAATTTGGCTGCCGCGGTCAAAGGTCAATCAGAGGTCATATGTGTATCTTGCAAAAATTGACCTAACAAAGGTCAGAGCCGTTTTTCAAGCTTATCTCAATCACCGGAAAGAGAATCATGAGGGCTTTCATTTAAAATTTATTTCCAGGTTCATAGCCCATTCCATTCTCAATATATTCAAGATTTAGTGTTTACATGTATAATTGTATAGGAATGAGCCTTCCATACAACGGTTACCCAAATATAAGGAAATTACGGTAAATTTTTAAAACTTCAAATTGCCATAGTAAATCGGGATTCGTGCTTAAATGTGGAAATTGACAGTTGAGGGGTCACAAAACAGGTCAAATTCACATGACCTTTGATCTTGGTATGTGACCTTTGACATCATCAATAAATGGGGGATGCCATGTTGCCCCAAGTTTGGTTTAAATCCTTCGAAGAATGTGGATATTATATGACAGACAACAACAACAGACATCAACAATAGTGGACAAAGTGATCCTCGGTTCTTTCCTGCCTTGAGGCAGGCGACACAAAAATTGATCCCTATGTTTCTTCCTGCTTGAGGAAGGCACCCAAACTTAAAAATGAATAACCACCATTTTTGTTTTTGGATCAGTTTATTTTTTATTTCTAATCACTCATGGTCTTGTAGTTAATATTATGTAAACCACCCACCTTGAGTTTATTTTAGATTTAGTGAGAAAAACTTAGTTTTTTGACTGCTTCCTTTAAAAAGCATGAACATTTCAATGGAAATTCAGCCAATCAGCTGATTACAGATTTTTTGGAAATCCGATTTCCTTAATTTTTTAAAAAATTGTAACCCATATTGGGTTGAATTTACATGCATTATATGATTGACCCAAAATGCCTCTGAACAGGCTACAAATAAATAAATTGAATTTGGATTTTCCCAAATCTGGAATTCATCAATGGCTGAAAATTCTCATGCATGCTGTAACCTCTTTGTGTACTTGAATTCCTGTTCATTTAAACTGGTTTGTAAGTATTCCAGACAAGTTATTTGCTTGCAAATTATCCAATTAAGATCTAGGGTATATGCTTATTTAAAACAATTACATTAAACAACTTTGCTCCAGATTCAAAGAAAAAACGTGTATAGATACTCCCGCTAACAAAATCGAACGATGTTGAAATGGCCATCAACGTGCTCAAACTTGCTTTCAAATGAACGCGCCAAGCCAGCTGGATAAATCTCTCAAACTTCCACATCACGCTTTGTTATCAATGCATTACGGACACAGGTCAATAAGCAAACACATTACGCGAACAACGCTCCTGGCATTTATTATTATAATTCACCTACATACCTTTTTAATACAGTAATTTATATCGTTCGGATTTTTTAGGCGGGGAGTATATTTTATAAGCAGACTACATGTACCGTAACCACTTGGGTATAAGCCCACCCCAATTTTTAAAGAAAATACAGGAGCTAGCATACACTCTGGTATAAGCCCAGGTGGTAATTTTAGCATTCAGGAAACAAGAGCCATCAAAGTAGAGCCTGTTGTATTGGGATGGCTTGTTTGCTATAATTACCTTGAGGAATGTGATGGGAAAATTTAAACTTTTATTTTTAATGTTTTAAGATCTGCTACAACAATTCTGGTGAATAATATGCTCTTGAAATGATACTTTATTTTGTATCTGATGTTTGCTCCCAACGTCTAGCCCCTCCCCGGGTATAAGCCCACCCCTATTTTAAAGTAAAATCTTCCTTTTTTGGGGTTGGGCTTATACCCGAGTGCTTACGGTAATTGGAAATGTTTACACTTTTATTTTTTGAATATTCCTTGATCTTTGTGATGAATACAGTATCATATAATTGAAAATTTAAATTACACTTGAACAAAATGACATTAAAGACACTATCAGCGATTCACCCGAGAGATAAAATATATTTGAAATTTGCAGGAAGTGAAGGATAAGTCTGTAGGACTTTCATAAGGTATATTTTCCAAGTGAAAAAATGACAGAAAAGGAAGATAACAGCAGTGTTCAAAGATATAAATCCCCATTCAATTACGTTTGGAATAAGTGTCCGTTCGGACAGTAATGACTAAAATACCCGATTTTGTCCTTATTAGGTTGCTTTTAGACTTATCACTTGCAGGGTACGTTATAAGATACCTATACTTGTTACAAAAAATGCAAAAAATCTGATTTTTGATGATTTTTTAGATTTTCTGATTTAGCAAATCACTGATAGTGCCTTTAAAGTGACAGATTTTTTTAGGATACAAATTTCTCTCAAATTGTACTAAATCGTTTGTATACCACCTACCGAGAACATTTGGAAGGTTTATGGAACAAACAAGTACAAAAGAAAACCGCAGACCTTGTTTTGAACTTGCCTGCTATCGTAATCGTCACCCATAGAAAACCATGCTTTGAATTTCTGTCACGCACGACAGAAAATACTAAATCATCATATTTCATAAAAAAGCGCATTCGACTTATTCACTTCAGGTGTGATCTAATACAATGGTAAGCATTCCAAATATGCAAAAAACCCGGGTTTGAAAAAAATTGGGGGCGCTTCTTCTTGAAATGTCCTCATGTCTCTTTAAATCTGTAGAAAAGTCTTGAAGTTTTGTAAAATTTTGTAATATAATGTTCAAAATGAGTGCACATTTTAGAAAGCACTACTACCAATGAGTCTAATTTCCAGTTAGGACTTAGCAAAGGGTGCACTCTTGAAAAGTCTATTCAAAATTATTCTTGCCCGAGGGATGCTTAATAGGTCCCTAACACAAAAATGTATTTAAAATATGTTAACCCTTTACTGGGACCCGTGCTAGGCAATTTCCTGGGCCTGGCACACCAAGGACTTTAGCGATAAAAGATTGGCAATTACTGACCTCCCGTCGGCAAACTTTTGTGGGCAGACCAGCTTATATCGGGTTGCAGTTTAAAGTGACAGGAGGAGATTTTTTTAGGATACGAATGTCTCTCAAATTTCACTGGATCGGTTGTAGACCACCTACCGAGAACGTTTCGAAGGTTATTGGACAAACATGTGCTAAAGAAAACCGCAAACCTTGTTGAACTTGCCTGCTATCGTAATCGTTCCCCATAGAAAACAATGCTTTGACTTTCTGTCATGCACGATAGAATGTACTAAATCATCAACTTATTACATAAAGACGGTATATTCGGCTTATTCACTTCAGGTGTGATCTAATACATTGATAAGCATTCTAAATATGTAAAAAACCGGGGATCGAGAAAAATTGGGGGCGCTTATTTCTGGAAATCTCCATGTCTCATGAAATTCTCATGAAAAAACAGCCTAGAGGCGAAACATTAGGTCTGGAAATCAAGTGCGGCTATCTTCAGCAATCATTCAGCATCACTGCGCTAAAACAACAAAATTGCTGAAGTGAATCCCGGCAAAGGGTTAAGTATCGTCGAACAGAAACAAGACCTTTACAAATATTTTTGTGGTAGTGAACTTGGGAATGCACATTTGACCTTCAATGAGGGTTGGTACATTTTGTGACCCCACTTTTTCTGCTCCCAGTTGAATTCAGCAGCCTTGACGGAATAAAGTACAGTATTCCCTGCACTTTATTCTGTCAAGGCTGCTGAATTCAACTGGGAGCAGGCAAAGTGGGTGCAGTAAATGTACCAACCCCTTCAATGAGTTTGGCTAGATTTCTATTGAGTGCTCCTTTATAAAAGCCTTTCATTAATTGGCCTGTAGCAATATTTCATATTCTTAATTAGCACAAAACAGTACAGTAAATACATGCATTTGAAAGAAAAACACGATTTTTATTTTTTTCCTGGAGATGAAATGTTTCAAAATGTTTAACATTTAATAAATGCCACTATTGAAAATTCCCTGGCCCTTCAAAATTAATTCCCAGAAGCTTTCCACCCCTTTGCAACCCTACAGAAAGTACGCTCTGCTTCCGGGTTCGAAAATTTGACCTTGACACATCTGTCAAATTCGGAAGGTCCAACGTACAGTCAACGTCAGTAGAAAACCCTGGAGAACTTCGGGAAAGTAGTGCATGGTAGGATTCAAAATGGCAACTGAAAACTACCTATTATGCTGCACGGACGTCTCAACGGCAATAGAAAGCAATTGTTTTCAGAGATCTCCACAGGGGAAAGTGGCTGAGGGGCAATAGACAGCAATGGGTGTTCTGAGGAGAAAGCATCTCAGTAGCAAAGGCCAGCAATGCCTCAACAACAAAAAATAGTTCCTGACGTCTGAGGAGCAGAATTTGGCAACTGAGGAGACTCAATTGCTTGAAATTGCCGTTCTAACGTGATAGGGTTTTTAAAGGCAAGCAAAAATGCCAAAATTTAAAAATTGCTGAAGCACGAAATATTACTTTACAAGAAAATTTCCATTTTGAAAGCATAAATAACAAATTAATTTGAAAGCACCAAATATAAAAGATAACTCAAAAATTAGTTCTCTAATAAAGTAAAAGGACAAGACCCAAAAATACCCTTAATTTTAAAAAATATCAAATGTTCACCAAAAATGGACCAACCCTTACAACCAAGGAACAAGTCGAAGTGACTTATTCCTCATTTGATAGAGCCATGTGAGACATATCCAAAATCCCCAGTTCATCATCTTTAACAATGACAGCAAGTATACAGGCGAGAGACAAAAAGATTTTGTTGGAACAATCGTTTTGTTTGAATTTTCTACAGCAGCGAAAAATCTACCAAGATACGGACTATCACATATAAAAATAGATTATTCACCTACTAGAGAAATTTGAATTCTGCATTGCGAAGTTATGTTAACTTAAAAATAGGTAGCCATCTTCTCTACCCACTCTGTCCACGGAATAAATGGCCAAATGGACTTTTGGATGAGTCTACTCAAGACATTATGACATCTTTTGCTTGCTTTGATTACCTTGGTGTAAAACCTCATCAACGAAAATGTCAAACTATTTCATTATTTGAAATCAATCACAAACTCATGGAATATGACACCAAAAATTGAAGCATTACTTCAATAATGTTCGAAAGTGTTCACATATCCTTTCAGGAAAATATGATTGCCAAAACTGTAGGCAATCCTGTGCATTACAGCCGGTTGACCCACTTTTTACGACTGATTCCTTCATAACCTGATGGAAGAGGGGGGTATTTTGAATCAATATTTGGACATTACAGAATTGACGTCCATATGCCTTTCCCTTGCATCTCAATCTTTTCCTCTCCCTTCCCGGCCCTGGTGTATCTACTCCTCTCCCTTCCTACCTTTCTTAATCCTTTTTAGTTGTCCATTTTCCCACTTTCTTGTTTTACACTAGCTAAGCTTTTTTTCTGGCTAAGGCCCATATGGGAGGGGAGAAGTGCCTTCCACTTCCCCCTCGCCCCCAGTGGCGGCGCCACACACACAGACCTTTTTTTCTGGGGGGACACAAGGGGGCAAACGGAGGGCAAAAAGTGAATGTTTTTTGGGGGGGGGGGGGGACAAAAAAAAAAAAGTGAAATTCTGGAGGCAAAGTATCACTTATTTGGAGATTTATTATTTTTGACCCCATTGGGCCCAAAAATCGCTGATTTTTACCAAAATTTGTGTGATTTTTGGCCCCAAATCGCCGCCGCATTTTGCCAAAAATCCCTCATTTTTCTTTCGGCCGGGGGTGGGGGGGGCCAAGAAAAAAAATGTGGGGCAAAAAAGCCCCCATTGCCCCTCCCACCACCCCCCATACCCCCCCATGCCTGCCCTGTTTCCACTACTGTTCATTAAACTATTGTTAAGAAATTATTACAAATTAACAGTGCTAGGCTTAAATAGTTACTTTAGAACACAAAAATACAAAAGTTATTAAGCATTAAGCTGACAGTAACACAAATGGCTTTTGCTGCCGTGGAAGTGAAGAATTGTTACAACCGTGGTCAAGATGGTTTTTGGCGGCTTTACGTAAATGGACAATATCTCCAATATGCGAAAAGGTAAACTTTAGTTTTTTACAATGATAGCAGATATAATGAGCATTGTTTCCGTGTATAAAAACCAATTTCAAACTGTTAAAGGTCCATGGCCGATCGCTAATTACCTCGTCCCCAGAAGCCCCAGATTTTACAGAAGTGGTAAAAATTTGTATCAGAAGAAAGGAGAAAGAAAGCTACTATTTCTATTTCCTCTGTGATTCTTAGAGCCAAAGGAGTTTGTTTGGGAAGTTATGAGCGAAGATGTGCCCATTTTGGTTGACCCAATATTAAATTTACGAGACTCTTATGGACTAAAAATCACGTTTTTAGCTCTCGTTTCAAATAACGGATGTGAAACATTGGTTGAAACTTTACAGGTGGGGTTTTGGGGTGCAGGCAATGATATCAGATTAAAAAATTATTAAATTAAATTGGCCCACCATCCCCCTTAATGTGTAAATCCCATTGGAATGGGGTAAAATGAATCAGATGCAAAAATCTTTACCTCATTTCTTCACCAAATTCCTTCATTTTTTCAGCATAGAAAGTTGAAAACATGCAGATCATGAAAACATCAACTGCGTAATTAACAGGTCAGGGTATTTTTTTTTTATGCACAAATTTGGTTTT
This sequence comes from Ophioderma brevispina, assembly GCA_023653785.1. Taxonomy (NCBI): domain Eukaryota; kingdom Metazoa; phylum Echinodermata; class Ophiuroidea; order Amphilepidida; family Ophiodermatidae; genus Ophioderma; species Ophioderma brevispina. Next base: position 8,270 of record JAMKCH010024460.1, read on the forward strand.
TGATTTACTCTGTATGTGTCCTGTGCCCTGTGATTTGTTTGGGTTGATTACTGGGTAAATAAATCCTAATAAGTGGCACTTCAACAGCGAATTGCCTGTGCTTCATTTAATAAGAGCTAATTGAGAGTGTTCAATTTACATGTATTTACAATATCTATAAATTTACAATGTACATCTGTACACAATTAACTAATCAACTCCTGCAGGTTTAACAGGTAGGCTGACAACTTGTCAAATTTACCATTTGCTTGCTGTTATTTACAACCTTTCAGGATTGAAAAAAAAAAATGAATATTGTGCACTTCACCATTACATAATATCAGGACTCTTTACAGACCCTGGAGCTGAAAGTCATTATATTCTGGTTGCTGGTGAAGGAACATACGTGTGTGCTGGTTTGTTGCCAGTTCTGCTGGGGTCAAACCCTCAGAGTTCAACACATTGACTTGTGCCCCATGTTCTAATAACAAGAGTGTGATCCTCTGCAGCCCTCTGCCTACAGCTAAGTGTAATGGTGAGCAGTTGTCAAATGTATGAGCATTGACATTAGCACCAAGGCTGATCAGGTACTGGACGAGATTGAAGTTGTTGCCCTCCACTGCATGATGCAATGGTGACCTGCCACTCTTTCCATCTGCAGCGTCAATTTGGGCACCGATGCTTCTCAGATAGCAGACCAGATGGAAATTTTGGGATGCAGCTGCTAAGTGCATGCATGTCAAACCTGGAAAAATTAGAGGAAAAACAGTCAATAGATACTACCCTTAATTTGTCCAATAAAACAAATTACTAACAACACATAATCCTAGTTACTTAGCTCTACCTGTCCTGTACATGCCAGTTGAACTTTTTTACGACAATGAACAATGGACAAATGTACCCATTCTGGATTGTTTTATCAAGTAGATGCAGGGGCTAACTTCACATTATGTTTTTAACATGTTGTCATTAACGGGTATGTGAAGTTATGCAAAACCATATGGGTTTCCTTTTCCCTGTTACCAGCATGAGCAGGCCATTTCAAAGAGCCAACTTCGCACACAAAATACCAAAAGCAATTCAGAATCGAGTTGATATATATGTTCCTTAGATAATAAATTACCTTTTGAAATAGTTAATCCTCAAAAAGTTGTCTAAAAACAGAAGAAATCCATCATTTTCTGGTGAAACAACCTTTCTCATACAGGACTGTTTGCAACCGGCCTGAATGAATGTGATCTTTGATCCGGAGGTCACATACCGGTACCTGGACCAAGCTGAATCCCTCAGCCTCTAATATACGCACGGCCATTACACTGTGCTGCTATACACTTGAGCCATCATGTTTGTTAGTTGCGAACAAGGGCAGGGACCAGGCTTAGCCTGGACCCATCTAAGGTGCTAACTAGAGAAACCAGAGAAAATTAATCCTTGTTGGTAAACAAACGACACGTTGTGACCCTTTGACGTATGTATGACCTCTGGTACCATTGTCAATTATGGCTTCCTTCATGCACTGAGTGGCAGACGTGATTTGTAGTCGCATTGCGTCAAATATTTAATTTTCTAATTCTTTTAGTTTTTTTCACGTATGTCATCCCATTATATAGAATCTCAAGTTGTGTTTGACTAGTAAAAAGAGGATATAGATTACATTTGGAGTGATTTTGAGATCGACAAAGTTATGTATTAACAGGGAAAAGTAAAGCCCATATGGTTTTTGCAATAACTTACATACCCATTAATGCAACATGTTAAAGACATATGTGAAGTTATGCTTGGCAAGAACTGGGGCATCCCAAGAATAATGGGGGTGGGTTGTGAGTCTTTGTTTTGCCGACAAAACCGGGCCCCGGATTTCAGGAATTATCAATTTTTTTTTTCGGTTAGACTCATACGCACGGGGGAGGGGTCACAAAAAACCACGCCATAGGCATGTTAATGTCAATCAAATCATTCTGCTCTACAAATAGGGGAAAGTAGCGCAAAAAATCCGCCCCTCAAATTGTCCAGTGCCAACATTAATACCGGTTTAGCCCTTTTTGTCTAATCCCATTTGGTCTAATAGCCATTTGGTCCAACACAATTGCTCTAACCATATTGTATATCCAATTTGTCTAATAACCATTAAGTATAACATCCATTTCTAACAACCAAAATGGTCTAACAGCCATTTGGTGTAATGCCTATCTATCTACGGCCGCAGCCAAGATGGCTGTTCACATGTAGCGCAAATAACCCTGTTTTTGTCATTAGGTTGGATGTCAGATGGATTCCCTGCTGGATGTCTCGAGCAATCACATCAATGTTTTAAGGGGCGACGACCCGTTTGGCATTGTAACTTCCAACATTTTGACGTCTGAGACTACTTGGTCAATCGCACGATGACATACCGGCAAATCGTGACTGCCGTTGGGACACAGAAGATGAAATTGGAGGTATATCTCCCATATATCTGTGATGTTGGTCTTGTGCGCACGCAGGATATGTTTTGGTGTACTTCGCATAAGAAGCTTGTGTAGGTGCCATCCAGTCCTATCCTGTACTCTTTCTTCATGGTCCAGGTCCAGATCCATATAACAGGAATACTCTCTACACACGCTCTAAAGAATTTCAGCCTGGTTGAATGGGAGATACCAGATTGCCATAAGTGGTGTAGTTTATTGCAGGCATTCCAAGCTTGTTCCTTTTCGTGAACAGGAAGTCTTTCTTGCTGTCTAATGCCTATCTAGTCTATGCCAGTTCATCTACACCATTTGTTAATAACCAACAAATACCATTTGGTCCCCCCTAATTCCCATTTGGTCCAGATAGCCATCTTGTCTGATATTCATTTTGTCTAATATCCATTTGGTCCTAATACCCATTGGTCTAATATCCATTTGGTCTAATATCCATCTTGGGCTAATATCCATTTGGTCTATATCCAAATGGTCTAATATCCATCTTGGTCGTAATGTCCACTTGGTTCATCTCTTATTTTGGTCCTAATACCCATTTGGTCCAGATTGACATTAGACCAAATGGATATTAGACCAATTGTTATTAGAGCAAATGTGTATTTAGAACGAGATAGATATCAAGACCAAATCGGTTTTTATACACGGTATGAATATTAGACGATATGAGATTAAGACCAGAAATATGGGACTACTGGCTATTAGACCTAAATGGGTATTTAGCTAAATGGTTTTAGACTATTGTATTAGAACAATTGGAGTTAGCCAAATGACCAATAGACCAAGTGGGATTACCAAGTCACCCTAAGTCCCATCTCGCCGCAACATTTGCCGACATACCCCACACCCCCCTCCAGGGACGGCCCTTAGTAGATACCAAGTAACTTTATGATAGAAATAAATAACCATACATTTGTATGTCAGAAACAATGTGTACCTCAGCCTTTCATAAAAGTTAAAACAATGCATGGTAAGGGGAGCGTAGCACATTGGTTTTAAAAGGTTCTTTGCCTCTGGTGCAGAAGTTTCTAGGTTCAAGTCCCAGTAGGACGGTGAAAAATCAATTATCCCTATGGTTGCGTAGACACACAACGGCACAGCAGATAAGCCATGACAACGACCTCACTAGTACAATCCATTCATAGGGTAATTCCCACTGACCTCTACACATGGATAGTGGGGTCTGAAACAACAGGAAGTTGCTTTTTGCCCTTCTCAATGAGGTGGGAAACAAAGCATACACCTGCTGGTGCACAATATTCCACACAGATAATCTATTGTTACACAAAATTCCTTCAACTTGGACAATAAGGTGAAGCCACTTTAAGAAGGGCAAAATGCAACTTCCTGTGGTTTCAATCTGCGACTATTCAATGGTGCGGTAGCCCGCTATCATGTGTAGAATTCAGTGGTAATTCCCTGTTGTTGGAGTTCAATGGACTGTCCTGTAAACCCCGGTGTGCTATCTGTAGTGCCCAGTTGTCAGTGCAAGCTATTTGCCAGCTGTTAATGCCAAGATAATCTGTCCACATGACTTCTCACCCCAATCGGAGTGCACCATATGAGATGCATGGGCCAGAGGTTCTTCTGATTAAGTTTGGATGCAATTGGCCCAAGAGTTTGGGCAGGAGAAAATATTTTAAAAATTAACCCAAAACTTTAACCACAATGACTGGACATACAGAAGTAATTTCTTATTTTGAGCAAGCTCAGGGGCAAGACAAAAATCTGTGATAAAAGTTTTGGCACACCAAAAGAGTATCAGACAGGAGCTTAATTTGATTTATTTATATTTTTGGGGGGTGGGAAGGAGTTCCAAACATGCATGTGGAAGTATCATTTTTAAAGCAAGGAAAAATATATCAAAAGAAAACATAATTTGAAAGAGGAACTGAATGAATGGAAAGCATCCACTGAATACTAGGAATGAATGCCCACAAATTTGCTGGGCTATTATTTTGCGTCTAAGGTTATTCCCCTTGGAAAGCCAGAGTTTATTCCCAGCAAGGCTGGAACTGCTTTGCACTGGAATTCAATTATCAGATAAAAGAAGTCCGGGTTCATTGCTCAAGGTCATTTTACGTTCAGGTTCAAGAGTTACTGTGCATAGATATCATAATCCTGCATAAAGTTTATTTTTCACACTCAGTTGTACAAACTAATTATACACATGAGTTGGAAATTTTGGAGGGGAATCACAGCCCATTATTGAATATAATTGAATATGAACAGAAATATATGCATATCTGGTAACACAATGAAGTTGGGGGAAAATCAAAGGGGAATCCCTGGATGCATAATCAACTTCTCTCTCAGCCAATCACATAGCAGCAGGCCTACAATCAGTTGCTAACTTACTGTCTTTGAGTACTGGTTACCTACACAGCCAGATTCCCGGGGGGGGGGGGGGTTCTCAGATTTTTTGGGGTAGGTATGTGCCACCCGGATTTCAAAAATTGAGGCTCCAGAGCTGATTTTGAGGCCCACAAAATGGGGTCTCCGGAACTAGGTTTTCCGAAAATTTTAGAAAATAAGCTACAATTTCCCTCAATTTTCAGCTACTTTTTGGGGAGTTTTGAAGAAAATTTTGGTAAAGAATGGCTTTGGACGTGAAAAGTAGGGTCTCTGGAACTGAAATGGTCCTAAAACGGGGGTCACTGGAGCTGAAAAAGAGGGTCTTATAGGCGGCACATACCCATACTTCATTCCAATCCCCCCGAGCCAGATTCTCAGTAACAAACACAAAATAAATTGGCAGGCATGGTATCTCTCATGGTACTTTTAGGGGTTTTCCAGTTACTTTTGATTTGCATTTTGAATACATTGTGGTACATCCTAGAGGTATCTCTAGAAATCAGTTTTGACCCAACATTTTTATAATTATAGTCTAAAATATTTTGAGCATTATTGATCATATTTGTGGTCATAATCCTGAAATATTGTTTTCATAAAAGGAATTCTACAAGTTGACAACTTTCTACTTTGTGCTCATTTTACTGGTATCTATACAAGCACAGTCCAGAGTGGTCTAGTGGAATACCTCTTCACCATGATAGTGAGAGAGGCCAGGTCTTTTAAGGTGCATTTTGTGATTCCAGCACCTTCTGTTTTATTCATGGTTCACTAGATAGATATCCTTGAGAAAAGCTTATTCACAAGATTTGAGTTGATCCTGACCTTACGGTTTTGTGGTATGAGCAAATGCTTGTTTCCCATGGTCCCATAGGCCACTGTCCTGTAATTTCTGTCCGTTTAGGAACAGAAATTACAAACTGTGATTTCTAACAGATACGACCAAATTTGCATGTAAGATTTGGTACACACATGGATTGCTATGGCTAACGGTTCAGATGATATAAAAATCTCAACTTTTTTGAGGAAGTTGGGGGGGAACAGGGGAACGAGGTTGTGGATCACGAAATGCCCCTTTAATACATGCCGGTTAGTTTGAGTCTTTATATGAATTCAAAGCATGCAGAAAATAATACTGATTAGCCATATCACATCCTTGGGGAGGGAAAAATAAAAAAAGAATGGCAATAAAAACATGTATAGTGCTTATTTACATACCATCAAAGTTTCTTAGTTCCAAGTTTTGTGGTAACTGCTGGACATGGATAGTCTTGTGCCTTGTTTCATATTGCTGCAACTCTTGAGCTGTCATTTTTTCTGTGAGTGCTTTCACACATTCTGTACTTCCCTGATGGCATGCATGATGAAGTGCTGTGTTACCATCACGATCCATTGTTTCTAAGGGGACTCCAGCCACAACAAGTGCTCTGCAGACCTTAGGTTGCTTGGTGTGGACACTAAGGTGAAGTGGTGTCTGAAGAAATAAATAAAAAAATGCTGAAAGACCATGAATTTTGCTTTAAAATTCCAGAAAATGAAAAAAAAATACATCGGTCCTCGGACCGCTTGTGTCGCCTGCCATCGCGGTTAGTGAATGATAGGCCTAACATGACCTTTGACCTTGATATGTGACCTTGGACCTCATAAACAAATGAGGGTTTTGCATGTAAACTCCATAAACCAAGTTTGGTTCCAATTGAACTTCAACTTTTCAAATGAGGTCAATTTTACATTTTCAGCCTATTTTACAACTTGACCTCACATGACCTTTGACCTTGACATGTGACCTTTGACCTCATCAACAAGTGGGGGGTGCCATGTTGCACCTGTGACCCAAGTTTGGTTTAAATCCATCAAAGTATGAGGATATTACAGGCAAATGTTAACCCTTTCTCACAACAACAGACATCAACAACAGCAACAGACCTCAACAACAACAGACATCAACAACAACAGTGGACAAAGTGATCCCTATGTGTCCTTCCTGCCTTAGGGCAGGTGACACAAAAATACAGGCAGTAAGTATGGGACCTACTTAGCAACTGCATGTCCTACATTCATGGATTCTTCATAGAATCATGTACCACAGCTTCTGAGACACTCTCGGTCTTGTTATATGCACAATCAATGCTCATGGGCATATCCAAGGAGGTGCGGAGCCCGGTGCGGAGGTAGCGCGTGCACCTTGGGGTCTAAAAAAATTATTTTGTAGCAAAGGCACAAACGAACTTCTTCACAACATGTAGATCATACTGAAAAGCGCGCCACTGCTTAATATAATTAACCTTGGTTGGGTCATTTGTATAGCGTTATACCAAAGCACAGAAAGGTCAAACAGATTCGCCCTGGGCCAAAATCTCAAATTACATTTCATTCTATAATAATTTCCTAGACACGTAGTACAATTTGTGTTGCAATAGATCGAAGTCCGTATTAGCGAAAATGTCAGTGGTTTAGTACTGACATCGTCTTTATGCTCTTGACAGTGGGAATATGCAGAAGGTAAAATTACACTTCTCAAAATATTTCCCATCCATGACATTGTTCCATTATACAGTTTGCTAGTTCCGATATTCAGTGTTGTTCATCCACTTCACATGGGCTTCGGAACCTCGTGCCACAGCGCATTGTTATTTCCGGGTTTGTACATGCACGACCCCGAGCAGTAATTGGTTGGAATAGATCACACCACATGTATTATGCATGGTGTGACGTCGTAATTAACACGTCGTGCCTCGATTTGTTGGTGGTTTCAGAATTCTTTGACGTGTGTATCGCAATGGAGTAGCGGTTCCCGGCGGCAAACCTAGACTCCTTTAAATATTGTTGAGTGTCCGGTAAAAGTTTGTTCGTGAAAGGGCTTCAGATTGCACCAGTCCAGAATGGGTCGTAATCATGTCATGCCTGAAAATACGGGTAGCCACAATTTTTGCACCCACTGCAGTCTGCACCCAGTTGAATTCAGAAGCCTTGACGGAATAAAGTACAGTATCACATGCACTTTATTCCGTCAAGGCTGCTGAATTCAACTGGGTGCAGGCTGCAGTGGGTGCGCAAATTGTGGCTACCCTGAAAATACATATGTATTTTCTGGCTTCATCCTCTGAACCACGCAAAGGGCTCTGTCCCTAACCCCGCCAGGGACTTTAAGCAGCCCCTAGACCTCCTGACGCATGGGCTGGGACCGTATCCGGAATCGCACACCTAGAGGTGTGAGATCCGTCCTACTTCTTACCTGTAGCAAATTGTTGGAAATATCAAGATGGTGTACGGATGGAGCAAACTTGATGAACTGCAGTGAGATATTGTCCTCATGTATGATTGCCATGTGCAGCGGCCTGTAACACACACAAACAACATCATACATTGTAAACTATGCAAGTGTAGGAGTAAATTTTTCCATCACAACTTATGGAAAGAATTTAGTATTGTGTCACCACCCTATGAAATCAGCAGCCTCAAAGCCTCACGGAAAACTCATGTTGATGATGTCGTTTGTAAAACACAAAACGGAATCGCCTACTTCGCTTATTTCTATAGATGTTGATGTATTTATCACAGAATATTTGGTTGAATCTTGTGGAACCAAACAAATATCAATAAAAACAAAAATAAAATTTTGGTGTGTTCTGTTTGTCCCAAAAATTCTGGTTCAATTTTGTGAACTTATGCAGTCTAGCAAAAATGTTGTGACTATTTGATCAAACAACAAATTCTCCTAACTTTCATTTCCGTGGCAGATATCTCACTCATTAGTCTCGGTCCCAGCCTGCATAACCTCATTTCTCCGCTCGGACAATCAGGCCTGGAAAAAACTGGCAAGATGGGAAGCTCCTTGCCAGGAAATCTTGATGACTTGTGGGAAATCTCATTGTAGCAAAGAATAATGTACACAAATATTATACAATTACAGCGCATACCTGGTTTGGTCTCAAGCTATGCCCATTGTTTAATCATATTTTTTCCTATTGGGAAATATTTCACCTTCATAGCTCATACAATCACTATTCCACTTTTTTCAATGAATCGGATGTCTACATATTATAACATTAAAAATATCTTGGTTTCCCAGAGTTTACTAACCGCCTACACTGACTTATATATCGTTGGTATTGCGTTGAATATTCCCAAATCAAGTTGATTGGCAAGAATTATAGAATTGGTAGTTCAAAGGTCAGTCTGCATACTACCAGTATTCTGCCATACTGCACAAGACTAAATCTTTAAACAATCTCTAGTACCACCCCAAACTGTAATTTGTGTTATCTTTTAATTTAAAACAGAAAAAAAAAGTTATACACTTCATGAATCGGGCAAATACCCAGCGTGTCTTTGCTTTGCGACTTGGTGTGCAATGTTGAAGGCCACGACGAAAGTCACATGAAACCAGCGGCAGACGACGTAAACAAACCGAGATTACGATAATTATGATGACTAAAAAAGTTTGCAAAATCAATACGATGTCGAATTCTGCGTAGAGCTGACTACGTTCACGGACTATACAATGTATATCACCATCACGGATGCGTACCCAAATTATACCAACAACATCAAATCAACACCGATAATTTATACCATTATTGTGTGAAAACAAAGGGGTCATAATTATACCAGTGTGAAAAAAAAGGGTCATAGTTATACCAGACGGCTGATTTTGCGACCCTATCCAGCGCACGTCTCCGTATAGGCGTTTGTACCCGGTCCCTCAACTCAACATAAAAAGTGGTTAACCATGAGAGTTCTAAATTTCGCGGAAAAGGGGTATATTTTTTACTGTCATCGCGGACCGCGAAATCACGAAAAAAGGGGGGGGGGTATTCTGAGCATCCGTCTCCACGAAATTTAAAAAAAGGGGTATTTCACAGAATTGGTCATGGTCGACTACAATACTTTTAAAGGAACATTTGTACATAACGCTTCAAGGGAATGTTTATCTTTGTTGCATTTTCATTAAAATCAGTATACAGGTCTGTGATACAGGTATTGTAATTAATCCCAGATCATCTGGGAGTACAGCAGACACAAAGTAATGTTGATACTTGTATGTTTTGTTCTTAATATGTTAAATTATAAGAGTCATTGAAAAGGGGTGTCTGAAAATCTTGTCATTGAAAACCTTGAAATAGGGGGTATTTTTAACCCTGATTTTGTCATCGACTTTGCAAAAAAAGGGGGTAAAATCAATGAAAAATCATTGAAAAGGGGGTTTTGAAAAAATGAAGAACTCTCATGGTTACCACTTTTTATGTTGAGTTGAGGGACCGGCGTTTGTACTAAGAACCCCCCCCCCCCCCGGATTGTAACACATCAGTGTTCATTGTGTGTCAGCAGAATGTATTTCTTTGATGTAGTTATTGTCTAAAGGGTGGGTATGAGGGGCTTCAGCAGAAACCCTTTATTAAATATGTATCTTTATTCTTTCGCTAAGACTCATTCATTAATTCTTTCTTTTATGGCCATGTGTCTTAAGGTGAGAAACGGTGGGAACCCCTTTCGTGACGCACAGATTTGTTAGTGGAGAATCATCAATTTCCAAATTTTGTACTTGTAAAAACTTTGTCTTGCCAACATCATTACTGTACAAAAGTGTACATTTTTGGAAAGCTTATAAAATAAGGATTACAAAGGCATCAACACAAACTCAATATTCAGGGTGTACAATAGACATACAGTAGGCAGTTCAGGTGAAAATAAGTGTCTGCATCCATGGGTTTCAAATGTATTGTATGTGAAAGAGAGACTCTTCAGCAACTCAAAACACTTGAAATTTTTGAAATCGGACATTCCGTTGCAAACTTATTCAAATTTTTGTACTCGTACATAACAGTCATTTGGAGACCAAGTGTCAAAGGTCAAGTCTTTTATTTTCTTTATTTTTCCATGGCACCATGGTAGTGTCCTCTTTCAACACTAAAATATGTACAGAATCTATTAACGATAAAAGGTATACACTTGATTTTTTTAGGTTATGTTCCTGATATATGTACCTACAGATTACACAACATTACAAGTATTTATCTCTCCATTTACCAACAAATTTGAATAATTTTTGAGGAAAAATGTTTAAATTTTGTGTTTTTCAATGAAAAGGAAAATAACCATTTCTTAATATAGATGTACTTTAAGGAAAAACTTACACACTATCATTCTGCAACTTGCAGGATTTTCTCTTAATACACTCATATGCAGAATTTTGCAGCAACAGAGTCTATTCGATTTATTATAGCCTTACTTTACCCTAATTAGCATATTTTACCAAAAATGAGCAAAATTTGCATTTTTTTAAAATCACAATGCAAACAATCTGAAAATTTCAGGAATTTTTCTATGAGCATAAACAAACATAATTATGAACCAAATGAGCCTAATTAATGCTCTTAAATTGGCCTAATAAACATAATTATTGTAACCAAAAATGTGTAAAATTTAAGAGTTTTGTTATTTTCTTGCATTTTGTGAGAAGTTTACAAGCTATCAGTCTGAAATTTTTATGGTTTCCCCTTCAAACCTTTACCAACACAACTATGAAGAGAGTGAGTTGTATGAAATGTTACATAGGCCTAATTTTGTTGCAAAAAATGAGCATATTTGAGATTTTTTATTAAATTTTGCATTTTGTAGGAAGTTTACAAGCTATCAATCTGTAATTTTCATATTTTTATCAAATTGTGCAAAATGTATATAAGGCTGTTTAGACCCCCATTTTCAGCATCATGTTCCCAAAGATGCCATATTTTTAAAGGTTGACATCTCACCCAAAGGTCCCTATTTTGTGGAGAATTTTAAAATTTGACACCAAAATAAACCCTATTTGAAAATTCTGACTTTTTTGAAATTTAGCATATTTTTGTCCAAATAACAACATATTTGGGCATTTTTGGTGTCTCTCACCCAAAGACTATATTTCAATGTACCGAAGGCCTCTGGGCTTGAAATCGCTAGCCTTACACTCACTATGAATTTCATGGTGGAGTGCACCCCCCCCCCCGTGAAAAATTAAAAACTAAGGGCCAGGGTCCTTATTTGGAACTGGGGGAAGGGAGGAGAATTGAGGGGAATGTACGATGCGAAGAAATTGTAAGCGAGAGAGAGAGGGACATGAAGTTTTCATCAAGAAGCGAAGAGAGGAACAATGAGCTTTCAACTTTCATTTTTTTAACGGAAAGCGAGGGAATGCAACCTTTCTCGCCGAAAAAAGTTTAAAATCCTCCATCTTTTCTCCTGGTGTAAATAATGCTGCCCGTCCCATAATGTAAGTAATAAGCAATCTTTCAAAGAAGCAATTGAGGGACCTGCTATAGCAATAAGGACAGCAGAAAAGAAGGTCTAATCAAAACAAGTGTAAAATTCGGAGAATTGTAATGGAAATGCATTTGGTTTTTAAAGCTTCATTCTACATCAAAGCATACCTCGAAAGCGGCCTTTCCTCCCCACAATAAGGGGGCACAACGGGATATTCAATGTTCATATAGGCATGTATACATAATTCATATTTCACTGAGATACAAATTATATTTGCTATTTTTACATCACAACTGTCATTAAAAAAACGTACAGCACCGCCACGTGAGCGCCACATGCCGCATAGTGTTTGCCATTTCAAAGCATCAAGTTTGGTGATGCAAGCTGGTTTCTTGTGGCACTTTACGCATTACTCATATTAGTATTTCTGTCAGAGCGCTGTTTAGTGATCAAATTTTTTTGGTTTGTAAAAAAATACATAAATTCTTTGATCAATATGTAATCTAGCATATCTTGTTGATTTCTCGGAAAATATTTCGGTGTGGAGAAAAAAAAGCACGAATTTTTCAAAAAATCCATATCTCAGCAACCACACATCGGATTCCCAATTCAACAAAAATCCCAGCTGTAGATTGTCATCAGAGAACTTCCAAAAACTCACACTTCTGAAGGCCTGTAAACCAGTCACAACGCCTCCGATTTAAACATTTCGTCAGTCACCGTAATGTCAAACTTAAATGCTAAACTCAGCAAAAGTGGTTTTGCCAAGCGGCGTGGTCTCTGTTTACCATGCGTTCCAATGGGGCGTTGAATGAAAAGGTGTCGAAAACGTGCTCATTTTGTGAGATGACTTATCGAGGTATCTCACGCGATAGCTACCAAATTAAATCATTATTTTTCGATTCCGTTTTAGAATGTAGAGGACGATATGCTTGCAACACATATTTGAGTGGGATGGACATATGGATGTAGGGGCCCCCATATTTGAATAAATTGATGATTTTCTGTTAGAATGTGTTTGTTCTTACGCACCAAGTGTCACGCTTACACAACGTTCATTGCAGTGATAGGGCCACCGATTACGTAATAGGGTAACTGGAATGCTAGGTAGGCCTACAGGGTTTGAACTTGTGTAAGTAAATTTTCTATAAAAAATAGGGACAGCATCCCAAAATAGGTCGTTCCGATGTATGTGATGGTCTCGAATTCATTTCTGAAGGATGCCAATTTCAGGTTTGTTACATGCTCACATGAAAATGTCTTGCGCAGCAATAACAATATAAAACTGTAAAAAAATAATCATGTTAACAAGGTCATTGTTCCATACCCCAGGACAAGTCCCAGACCCTCCAGGGACCATTGTCCCATAACCCCAGGACAATGTCACATACCTTTATTGTTTTTAGGATAGTGTCCCATACCTCCAGACATGTCCCATACCTCCAGGGAACATGTCCCATATTCCCAGGACAATGTCCCAATGCACACGTTCAGCAGACATGTCCCATACCCCAGGACATATCCCATACCTCCAGGGCAAGTTCCCATACCCCAGGACAATGCCCAACACCTCCAGGCAATGTCCCATACTCCGGGACAATGTCCCATTACCTCCGGGACAATGCCAATATCCCTAGGACAATGTTTCATATCCCCAAGACAATGTCCATAGCCCAGGACAATGTCCATACCCCAGGAAAAATGTACCATCCCCAGGACAATGCCCATTACCCAGGACAATGTCCCAATAACCCCAGGACAATGTCTCATACCCGGGGCAATGTTCCATACCCCAGGACAATGTCCCAAACCTCCAGGACACTGTCCATTACCTCTGGGACAAGTCCCATACCCTGGGACAATGTCCCATACCTCCGGGACAATGCCCCATATCTAGGGCACTGTTTCATATCCCCAAGACAAGGTCCCATTCCCCGGACAAGTCCATACCCCCCGAACAATGTACAATTCCCCAGACAGAGGTACCATACCCAAGACAAGTCCCATACCCCAGGACAATGTCCCATACCCCAGAACAATGTCCCATACCCCAGAACAGAACAATGGCCATAACCTCCTGGGACAATGTCCCCATACCTCAGGAATGTCCATACATCCAGGACAATGTCCCTACCCCAGGACCTGTCCCATACCTCCAAGACAAGTGTCCCAATACCTTCCAGGGTTTCAATGTCCAATTATCCAAGGGACAATGTCCATACCTCCAGGACAATGTCCCCTATCCCCAGGACAATGTCCCCAACCTCCAGGACAATGTTCATACCTCCGGGACAATGTCCATACCTCCGGGACAATTGTACCATATCCCCAGGACAATGTCCATATACCCAGGACAATTGTGTAATATAGAAAAAAAGTCCATATCCCCAGGACAATGTCCCATTTCCCAAGGCAATGTCCCATACCCCAGACAATGTACCATTCCCCAGGACAATGTCCCAAACCAGGACAATGTCCATACCCAGGACATGTCTTATACCCCAGGACAATGTACCATTACCCCCGGACAATGTCCCTACCCCAGGGCAATGGCCCATACACAGGACAATGTCCCTCAATCAGGAGCATATTTTCCATACCCAGGACAATGTCCCATACCCCACGGAACCAATGTCCCATACCCTAGATAGAACAATTGTCCCATACCCCAGGGACAATGTCCCTACCCAGGATAACGTCCCATACCTCCAGGACAATGTCCCAACACCAGGAAAAGTCCATACCTCCAGACAGATCCCATAACTCCATGACAATGTCCCCTCATCCAGGCCACTGTCCCATTACCCAGGGACAATGCAGCCCATAACCCAAAGAAATGTCCCATACCTCCAGGACAATGTCCCATATCCCCCAGGACAATGTCCATACCCCAGGACAATTGTTCCCATACCCAGGACAATGTCCATACCCAGGACAATATTCTATACCTACACGAACAATGTCCCATACCCCCAGGACAATGTCAAATATCCCAAGGACATGTCCTATTTACCCCAGGACAATGTCCCAACCCCGGACAATGTCCCATACCCCAGGCAATGGCCCAATCCCCAGGACAATGCCCATATCCACGGGACATTGTCATACCCAGACAATGTCTTATACCTCAGGACGTCCATAACCCAGGACAATTATGTTGTATATGAATCAGTTCGAGAATCTGTAACCTAGCATACCCTCCAAAGTTTCAGCCCCTGTGTGCCTACAGTCTCAGATATTTTGTTCACAAGTTGTCAATTGAAAATTGCTAAGAAAATAAGGTAAAATATGCTAATTAATTATGCCAAAATTAGGGGTAATTAGAATGTATATACTGTTGTAATAGAATCATTTTGAGAAATCATTAACCCCCGCACCCCTCCACAAGTTTCAGCTCTGTGGGACTTACAGATCTCCAGATTATTGTGTTCACAAAAAAAAAAGTGTCAATGAAAATCAAGAAAATATTGTCTTTTTGGGAAAAATATGCTAATTAATTATGCAAATTAGGTACTTAGAATGAATATATACCTGTTGTAAAATCGAATCAGTTCGAAAAACATAACCCGCACCCCTCACCAAGTTTAAGCTCTGTGTGACTTACAGAGCTCCAGATATTTTTTTCACAAAAGTGTCAAGAAACATCAAGAAAATAGGTCAAAATATGCTAATTATTATGCATTAGGTATTGAATGCATATACATTTGATAAATTTAATCAGTCAAGAATCTGTAACCCCGCACACTTCCACCAAGTTTCAGCCCTGTAGATCACATATCTCCAGATATTTGTTCACAAGGAAAAGTACGACGCCGCCGACGCAGACGCCGACGAGACGACACACGGAACATGCTAGCTGCCATAAGGTCTTTCCATCGGACGACCTAAAAAGGGGTGCCACTGTGAAATTTAATTTCTTTCAGAAGATATGATGCTCTTGGGGACCACAAAATTGAACGAACATAACACTTAAAAGGCTTTCAGGAAAATATGATAGGTTGTATAAGGTTTTGTAGTGATTCCTTACGCATGGAAAGGGTTACTAACTAACCTTGTTATGTAACTGATGCCATTACATTGGAATCTTTTGATGATTTGTGGCCATTTAGATATCAGTTTACAAATATTAGTGTAGGCTGTATTTTACACACTAGGGTTATGGGACAACAATTTGCAAGCTGTTATTTTGCTCTTAAGTCTAATAAGGAAGGCAAGTTATCCTACCCTTTTCCATGTTTTTAATACTGCAATGTTCAATATTAAAGGTGTTCATTTCATGATTTCACCCACCTTCTGTTTTATTTCATTGTTCATGATATCTTGAGGAAACGTTTATACATAAAAATTGGAGTGA
Organism: Ophioderma brevispina; assembly: GCA_023653785.1. Taxonomy (NCBI): domain Eukaryota; kingdom Metazoa; phylum Echinodermata; class Ophiuroidea; order Amphilepidida; family Ophiodermatidae; genus Ophioderma; species Ophioderma brevispina. The sequence continues at coordinate 24,656 of JAMKCH010024460.1, forward strand.
TTCCAATGTTGCTGTTTTGTGAGCAATTTCTTGTTTTCCACAGTCCCATAGGCCACTGTGCTGTCATTTCTGTACATTTTCGGACAGAAAATACCAAATTGTGAATTTCTTAAGATACGACGAATTGCACGTAAGGTACACTGGATTACTAGGTAACGGTTCAGATATGTAAAAATCTCAACTTTTTTAGGAAGGTCGGGTGTCGAGGTTATTGTGAATCACCCAAAATGCACCTTTAAGTGTATAAAAAAAGAATCCATGCTACATCACAACGAGTGCATCACTGATGCAGAACCCATCACTTGGGATGGTTAGGTAATGCATAGGTGTGGGGTCATTAGGTCAGTAGGGTCATACAGTCAATTGCCATATAGCCCAGGGTCTTGCCAGGGTTCTCTTGGGCAAGTTTGGTGGCTATATAACTCAACTTGGAAGAATGTTTTGATGTTGGGTCAAAGGTTAAGTAGGGTCATTGGAGGTCCAAAGGCATAGGGCCATAAGTGGGCATTCTGTGCATACCAAAGAGTTTCTGGACGGTGGTTTCTTAATAGTATTGTACTAGGCGGTCCGTGGGATTGGCAAATCACCTGTGTTTTGCTACACCTGGAGTGAAATGACTCTCCAGGTTTGGGGTCCTTGACCCTGAATGACCCTGATGTCCTTGTAGAGCTTTTAAAAATGTCTATCAACAATCGCCTCCGCCACCAGTTTCACGGATAACCAAAGTTTACCCCATTGACCTCCGTTGACCTTGATATGAACTGGATGACTTGTTTGGTATTCCCTTAAAGAAGTTGGCATCACGTTTCCTGTCCATACCCCAACACCCAATGTTTACCCAATTTGACTTTGATCTTGAATGAACCTAATACCACTAGTGAGTATACATGCTAGATGAGTATACTGGAATGTATTTAACCTAATTGAGAGCCCCCAGGTGCTTCAATATCCATACGTTTCCAAGGATGGTAGGAAAAGCACGGCCAAGTACCCACTTAATGCCCCTACATTACCTTTTTGACCAAAATGACCACTGGCCCTCGAAAACGTGACCACAAAACTCTACCACCATACCAAAAACTCATATCCATTCGTCAAAGCCCGTACACGTAAATGGGACCCCTGGATGACCTTTGACACCAAAATGACCTGGCCCCGAAAACAGACCAAAAACCCATACGGCAAACCTACACCATAACAAAAACTATTATCATATATCAAAGAACGGAAAGTTACCGATAACGACCCCAGATGACCTTTTGACCCCAAAATGACCCCTTTGAAAATGTGACCACAAAACTTGTACGCGTGAAACTCTACCACCACATCCAAACTCATATCCATACGTAAATGCACGCCAAGCACCCAAAAACGATCTGAATGACACTTTGACCCAAAATGACCCCTCGAAAACGTACACAAACTTGTATGGCAAAACTACCACAATACCAAAAACTCATATCCATATATCAAAAGATATATCATCCCATGGATGACATTTGACACCAAAATACTCCCTGGCCTCAAAGCATGGCCAAGTTATCCAATACGACCCCTGAATGACCTTTCCCAAAAATGATTTGGAATCAGGAAGATTTGATTCTTGGAATCAGGGAGATTTGACTTGGAATCAGGGAGATTGACCTGGAAGCAGGGAGATTTTTTTTTTAAATGAGGAGCATACCTAGGTCCTCAAGCGGGATACAGCCCCAATGGATTACTGTCTGAAGATCAATTGGAAAGCTCCAATTTAAGGAACTGTCCGTAGAAACTTAGCCATTTGCATTTTTTTTACAGAAATCATGAAAGGTTTTTGAAGTAAAAGTCAACTTGAAAAGGTTAGTAACTTGAAAACGGATGCCACCACATGTTATGAACTGCATCATGAGGATAAGAGCTCTTAAAATAAAGCTTTCCGAAAAAAAAATGACAGGGCTCCGCAGCGACAGCCCCCTGTAGGAACTGTCAGTGGGAACCAAAGTCCAAACCAGGCACTAAAATATTATAAATAACACTTTTGCATTAATAGCAATGATGAGCAATGATGTCAAAAAGGCAAACAGCAAATCACAACAGGTCATTATCTTTAGGCCTCTATCCCGTTGCACCAATGGAGTTAATTGGTTAAACACTTTAAGACACAGCATACACAATGTAGGCAAAGTTGGGTCTCTCTTCGTACTTTTGCCGATTATTTTGAGGACGGGTTTGTTGCAAAATGTTCCAGAGTTATTACATAACTTAAAGGGCCTTCTTGATCATCTGGTATAATCTTCCAAGTAAACCATTTCACTAATTGACATTGAAAGTTTTGACAATCAAGTTTAGCACTTTAGATTTGACTACGAACAGGCCCATGGTCACACTGACATCCAGGAGGAAGAGGGAATATGGGAACAAATATTTTTAACATATCTATATTTTTAAATTACAAGTAGGCCTTATGAGAACCATAGTGTTAACTTTAAAATATTATTAATTTTAATCATGTGTCTTATTAGAACTCAAGTTTAAAGTCATTGTACCACAAATCAATTTCCCCACCTTCTATGTGAACAACTCAAGGGCTGCAAAAAATTGTTGATGTGGTCTGGTTTGTTTCACTTGAAATCTACTCAAAGTCAAAGAACTGGCACTTGTGTTTGATCTCGGTCCCTGGTAAGCCCTTGAATGCTTGGTAGATATGGTACAATGATCACGGTTTCATTTTCGCCCGAAGAACCCAACTAGAACCAGTTAATAGGAGCACACATAAACCAATAGCATTCCGTAAGAAAGACGACAAGCGCGGCATCAAATGATGTCCAAAACTTGACAAAAAGATACAAAAGTTACCGAAACTGACTCCCGCCACTGAAATTTAAAAAATCAAGCCCAACATGAGCGTCCCATGTTGTTGGACTTCCACTAGGGAGCTTTTCGTCAAAAATGCAAATAAACGCCCCGACTGTAGAGAAATACAGAACATGCCGCTGTCTCGATAGCAATAACCCTCAATGAATGATGGTTAATAATAATTAAAAATAATGTTTTTCATAATTTGCTCACACAAAACTTGAGTTCCATAGCTTCCCATGTCCTCACATCCGTGTCCCCACATCCTCCACCCTGCATACTGTTAGCATAATTACAAAATTAATTATAACAGTGGAGGAGAACCCGAGTTTGGTGTCAAAATGAAGAGGAAAGATCAGGCTTTCAATTGGGACCACATGAAGGGTGTCCATCCATCTTCATATCAAAAAACAACCCAGGAATAATGTCTGTTTTTAAGAAAAAATGTCCACAACTCCACCCTAGGCTAAAAGGTTCCCACCTTGAGACGCATGACATTATCCATTCTTAATAACACAGTATTAAAAACCTGTCTTTGTCTTGCCCACTATGCCCGTGGAAAAAAAAAAGACTGCTTTCACCGGGACAATCTCCATTGTTTGTGATCCGGAAAAAGCCTGAACTTTTGAGTGGATACAGGAATTCCAAATAAAATGGAATGGGAATAGGTCTTTATCTTGAAATTGAGGCTAAATACTGCCTGAAATCTCAGTAACTCATCGATCGCCGGTCGAACGTAGCGCTGTGTGATTTACGTACGTCATCCCCGGACAATACGTCATACTGCATGAATTAGGAGCCAAGAAGCTCATCAAAATTGCCTTTGTTTGGTGTTATAACTTCGAAATCATCTATGGGCATGCATGGATAAAATTCATCCTTATTGATTAACAATAAACATGTTTGGACCAATGCCTTGTCAACGGTGGCGTCAGAGTTACATAAGTGATTGTAGTTGCAAATTTGGGCAAAATTCTATGTCTTAGGAATTTTTTTTTCACATAGGTCATCGCCTTCTACATGTACGGTCTCAAGTTGTGCTTGATTAAGGTAAGAGGTAATTTGGCATCTTTAAAATTAGAGGTACATGTTAAATCGAAAAGTAACTTCGTATTGTTGCAAATCTCCACATTCGATAAAATGACCGCAATTCACAAAGACAAAATAAAATGTGGAGTTATGCTTAGCAGAAACTGCAGTTAACTAAAACTAAAATAACCCTATTAGGCTATTGACTTGAAATGAGACAGCAAATCATACATAAAGCTAGCTCGTTCCGTAGCGTTGCACGTCGTCCGTACCTACCTCCTACAATGCTACGCACAGGAGATTATTGAAAAAGCCAGGGTGGGTGCGCAGCGGATCCGATGTGGAATAAGCAAATTCAGAATCAGTACAAAAACAGCACTTATTGAAAATCTTTTACCTTTTATGTAGTCCTAAATTATATTTATATTATACGCACGTTGTTTCCTTGACTAATTTTTCATTCATGGTTAAAATCTGATTATTTTGAAACGGTGATTTCTTAACCGTTAAAAATACCAATTTAAACATAGCAGTCGCCCCACTAGATCAGTGAGTCGCCCCTGGATTGTTCCTGGTTTATTTCTTTAGAATAGGCACGAGCACGCTTATTTTCGCCGACTACCAATAATTACGAACATATACCCGGATGTGGGAGACGACTGTTTAGCTATTAATTTGTTCAAGTTTTCGGTGCTTTTTTGGGGTCACACTTAACGGATTTATTTAAGCAGAGCTGTGCCACCGTTGTAGTTTTAAAAATCGAGTCGAGTAGGATGCTAAAGACATCAAAGTTCTATATGGACGGATTTCGTCACTGCAGTGTGTCATAAAGGACTGTAAGTATACCAAAATTATTGACTTTGTGGCACAGTGAACCCCGGAGGTTTGAATGAATTACCGCTCTGGCTTAGGGAGAAGGAAGGATACGTATACAAATATTTATGTCATGAAGGGCTAATGCGTACCAAATATTTGACCCGAGGTGACTTCAGACCGTGGACCTACTATTTCCCTTGAGAGATCAACATTGACATTTGACGGTTGAACCCGTTTTTGATTTGGGTGAAAAGATAAAACTATTTATGTCAACGTGATACAGTTTCCACCAATAAAATGTCAGGAATTTTTCAGGCGTTATATAATAGGGGCTATCGTAGGGAAAAAAGCCAGAGCAACATCGGGACGACAAAAGGTTGCAGCCCTTACCTTTCACCTACAATCCTCAGGCATGTGTACACTGTGTGATTAACATTGCAACATCATATGTAAACTAACTAAACTGGGGAATAACCTGGGAAATTTATGTGCGCGATGTGGGACTTTCCCACACGCAGTAAGTTATTTGGCCAGTGGTGAAATTCCAATTCCATACAAAATTGGTGTGTTTTAATAACAAAAAAGACAACAGTCCCATCGTTTTGTAAAAAAATATGAACTTTATTTGATGATGATCATGTTAGTTTAAAGTCAAATTGGAAAATAAAACGTGCGACACTTAAGTATCACCTTCTGATCCTGATAAAATGCATCTTGGGTGAGCTGTACTTCTACACAGTTTTGTTTCCGAGAAGTGTCAATCTCTACTTCCAAATCCTCACTTTCTGCCTTGGGTTCCTTTTCAGGTTACTGTTTCTGCCGTTCGTTGAGCTTGAAATTCAATCTTTCAGCGATTGTTCGACATGTTCTAGTCCTCCACTTGGGCAGCATTCGCTGCGGTATGAGTCTAGCCAGAATCAAGGAGTCGTCTGAAGGTGCAGGTAAATTGTTTAAATTTCGGGTCGAATTGTAATTGGTCGCCAGAAGAAGATGCAGATGAAGCTGTATTTGACTTTATTGGATTCTCTTGTGACGGGAAAGGAGCTAGAATTCTGCTCAGTTGAATCTCATTTTATTTGTGTGTTTAGTTGCTTGCGTAAATTAGTCGTCAGTCACTTCAGTGTCGATACTATACAAAATTAATCAGCAGCAGCAGCGTCATTCGCAGCAGCAGTCTGAGACTCGTAGTGTCGGATGTGAGAAATGTCAAAAATTTACCGTAAATTTCACTATCAAATTCTCCACAATTGTAGTTTATAAAAAAACTTCTAACTTTCGCACCAAATACTGAAAAAAATCTTAGCGGTTTAACGGAGGAAACCGTCTCTCCTTCAGCAAATGACATCCAATAGTGATATTTCAGGGCACGTTTTCACAAATACAGGGACAAGATGAGATGATGATGGGGAATTCCCTTGTTTGCACTTTCAGATGATTGGCTAAAACGATGCACGTGATCTTTTTAGCCAATCGCTTGCGCGGAATCGGGGGAATACCCAGGCATTTGTTTCTTATTGGACTGATTGACTGGTGAATCTGGCTGGCGTGGAAGGAAATTGGTGGGTCATACTCCACTTGTGGTCATATCATGTGATTTGCTGAAATTTGCACGTACGAGTACACAAACATTTAGCAACTGATTCATTTACTTGAGCTTATTGTTTGGAGGGTGTTGGGGTTGCCAAAAACTAAGACACGGAATTCCCTACATTCGCAGGGCACCCTATTCAGTTTGCACACATCCTTCTAAATCATAAATAGTACAGTTTGTTAGGTTTTTCCGTGGGAATTTTTCTGCCAAAATTGATTTTATTCGCTTACTTTGTCAATTTTGGCGGTGCTGATTCAAAATTCTTAGGTGCCATTTTTTTCACCAACGCCTTCAGTCGCCTTTGCGATTCAAAATGGCAACCATTGTTTCAGTTATTTTTGGTCTTCTATATCTGCTTAGGATCATCTTAAAAGAGTAAAATTGGTGCATACCGATGTTGTGATTACCAGGGATTCCATTGAAAGCATCGTCTACTTGTAACTGATTTGGTTTGGCTGCCATCCTTGAATTTCAAAATGGCTGCCATTTTAAATTACGTTATGTCCTATCTTGGCGCTGTGAGCAACGTGGAAGAGTAAAACTGGTGGTAAAACCCCTGTTTGTGATAGGATTGGGATTACTGGCTTTCTTGTATCTAATTTAGCTTTTCCGCCATCTTGGATTTCAAAATGGACGCCAATCTAATACCACGTTGTTTTTGTAAAATCTTAGCATACCAGTAATAAAGCCAGTCTCTAAAATCGTATATAGCATGCAGTACTATCGCTGGAAATCAAACACTGATGCCTATTATTTCAATGAGCAAACTCAGCCACAATGGAAGATTTCAAATGGCCCGCCACTAGACAATTATTTTTATGTTTTGATTAATAATGTAATGTTATTGTTAATGAAATGTTGAACCCAAATATCATTATCAATTACAGATTCTACTATCTTTTTTTTTTTTTTAAACACTATCCTTGAAATACCTGACTTGATCTTGATTGTCTTTTCAGTACATAAAGTTTATATTAACCATATTGCGTATTTCGGACGGAAACTTTATGAGTGTAAGCATTAATCCCAAGAATATTTTGTGAAGCAAAAAAGTTAATACTCTCATGTTATCCATCCCTTTTACGAGATCACAAAAACTTTATCATGCAAACTGATAAAATGCAAAGCATGAGGTTTTTTTGCATTCCATCACAAAAAAAAAATAAGGCTATTGAATTCAATTGAGAGGCTTACATGACTACCAAGCGGTTACCCAGTACCCTAGTCAGGATAGAACTTAAGTTTTTTAGGGCATGTGTAGAGAGTGTACTTATCTATGAAGCTGAGACTTGGACCATTACTCAAAAGCTTGAGGACAGGATGCAATGGCTGTTAGGCCTATATACAACTTCTTAGAAAAGTACTTAATCAGCTGGAGAGATCAGAATTCACAACAATGAGGTATATGGAGATTACTCCTATCCGAAACCATTAAAAAGAGAAGTCTCCAGTTTGCTAGGCACGGCATGCAATTCTCTCTCACCTGAATTTCTGGACACCACCTGGAGGAAACCTAGCAGCTGGCAGGAAACGGAGTTATCTGACGTAATGCTAAAGATACATGCAAGTGAAATCCAGCAACCTCATGAAGGATAAGGCAGCCTGGTACACATTTGTCTCGGCTGCTTTTGACGTTCTGTCTACGGACGACAGATGATGATTATGAGTCAGGATAGCCTTCTGGACTTGTTACGCTGTAATCAATTGTGTACCAAAGTCACTGCATTTAAGGAGTGCTTGTTCTGGCAAATGTTGCTGCATTTGCTGTTCTTGACATACACCATGCCACAAAAAGTTTTCAAGAACATTGAACATGCTGGTCTAGGTCAAAATATCGTCCCGAAATTCTGGAATACACCATTTGCGTCACAGCTTGAATCTTGGCTTTATCCACCTACTCCTTGATATGTCAGCAAATGTTCATCCCCAATCCAGTTGACCTCTAATAGACCTTATTTTTTCGCTTCAAATGCCCTGCACACATACCATTTGTCAACTGTTTGTAAGGGTCGCTTTTCCTTTTCCGGTGATTAAGTGAAGCTCGCCTGAGGGCTGTTGGTTGAAAACAAATCCATGAGGTAATGAAGAACATCCGTGTCTGGCGGAAGATACATTTATATCTCTGATGTTTCCGTCAGTTTGAACGCATCAAATACATGCATTGGATCAAGGTGTCTGCCTCCTCGAGTGAGTGCTCACCAATATTGGAGCCAATATTACAACATGGTTTTTGTTGTTAATACGTTGAGGATGTCAACTAAGCTCTTGCTGCTATCTTCGGATATTTAAGTGGAGTTGAGCTTTCCTCAAGTAATCTGTCAGTTGAATCTTTGTTTCAATATGAGACAGCAGGGAATTCAGTGGTACTAATTTGACAGGATCAATGACAAGCAGACATTTGCCATGTATGAGCTTTCAGTGAGTTTCAATATATATATCGTCGAAGCCATATCACTCCTCATCATACCGGATACAATTTTACGATGCTTCGACCCACAAAGGTGTTGCGCAAAATAAGAGCAAGTGTACCATGGTTGGATCTCCAACCAGCTTGATGCATCAGCGAGGTTAATTCTACCTGAGGGAGTCACTTGGCGGTTCTCTGTTAGACGCATCAATGCCCATGGACAAAAGTATCTGTCATTTGGGATAGAAGAAGGCCCATCTGAGCATCTGAGGAGAGAGGATATGCGGATATTAACCAGAAAAAACTCTGATAAGCTTGTTCCAATGTTTGTCCACGAACATTATTATTTGTGAATGGAACTGCCTGACTAAGTCACCTATGAATCACCAGATTTAGAGCTTCCCAAGTTTTTTGATCAGTGCACTTAATCTCTGTATTTGGGCAAGACAAATTGGTTCAAGTCGAGCATTTGTAGAGATCAGGAGCAAGTAGTATTTTGACTTTGCTCTCCCAAGGGTACCGAGACCAAGCTCCATCTCCATGTCTACCTTGCTGGAATAAAAGCAGATCTATACCTGCTTCATATAACTCAGGAGATTTTGCCATTTGGGGAAGGTCTTGACAAGTGCAGCTGGTCTGGTCTCTGAAGATTTACTTTACTTTACCTCTTCAAAGACACCCACCATATCTTCCTGTCTGATATGAAGCCTATTGTGGGTTCGATGTGACATTTCAGGATTATGGTTATACAAAGTGTTCCTAGACTGCAAGTTGCTTCAAAGAGGAGGTCTGCAGACACATGATATTGGTTACATGGTACTTTCTAGTAAAGATTTGATGGATTGTCGATGGTGATGGGTGAATAAACAGGACCAGCTTCAGTGCTTCATGGACTAAAGATCCTTTGTGCTAGATGATGAAAATGCAGACAATAGCAAGCATGGAGGGGAACTAACAATTAACTATCAACACCCAGTTGGTATGTCCTGTTGGAGATGACAGTTTCATTGCTCTTTAGTGCAAGTCAAGATCCAGTGTGATGGGACAGTCAAAGTGATATCCCTTGAGCAACGGCCAAAGCCCATGTAGGCCTATAGAGGCACAAGTAAATCAGTTGGATGTATCCTTAACAAATTCGGTTTCTTGATGGTCACTGATGTAGTCCGGGAATTAATCTGAACACTTAGGCTTTGAAGTACGCGGGAAAGTAGATCGAAGGCTTTGTAGTATCGGGAAAAAAGGTTTTTCAGACGCGAGAGAGGTAGATCGAAGACCTTTGTAGTTCTCCCATAACTTTGCCCAATCTCCGGGTCCCAATTGCTCCACCCCTAAGTCTTTGTTTTTCTTATTTACTCATAAATTAATTATTGAACTCTGATACAAACCAGGCTAAAGAAAGTGGCTTCTTTTAAAATAAGTACTTAACTGGAAGTATTCAATACCGAACTTAATTGTTCAAACATCAGGATTTAATAAACTATGAACAGCTCCTCCCTAGCAGCAGGTCCATGAAGGTAGCAACACCACATGTCCTTTAATTATCCCGCCCCGTAAATTTACCAAAAGCCCGTTGCAGGTCCGAAGTCGCACTGAGTTGTATGAAGGAAGTCTAATCTAGGCTTATGGATATAAAATCGAAGGATATCGGATTATAAGATCGGCAACATATAATTGAAATGGCGGCCCCATTTTGAAATTTCAATGCGACTAAACCAATTAGATACAATAGGAAATGCTTTTTTTTTTTAATATAAATACCTGGCTTCACAAACATGGATATTTCCCACCACTTTCACTTGTTCTACTTTACTTACAAAGCCCAGATATGGGACAAATTGTACATCATGTAATTGAAAAGGCGACCTTTTGGAATTCAGATGCTACCAACCCAAATTTAGGGCCCAGTCAAGCATGCTTTATGGATCTCTGGTTCACAAACATTGGGTATTTGCCACCATTTTTATTCTAAGTTGCTCATAAGCCGCTGATACAGACTAACATAGTTAAAATGGCGACCATTTTAAAGGGTGTGCGGTACGATGGGCGAGTAACGCAAACCAAATCACTGGGGGGTGGGGAGGGGTACTGCGGGGGGCTGTCAGAGACAATGCTTTGTCGAAGGACATTCCGCTTCAAATAGTGTCATCCACAACATGGGGGTATTGCCACCATTTTTACTCCTCTAACTTGCTCACAGGCCGAGATATATGACAAAATATAAGAAGAGACTGTGGGGCGCCATTTGAAATTCAAAATGGCGAACTGAAGGCTGGTTGAAAAAATGGCCCTAACTTGTTTGAAATCAGTACACAAAATTGACAATTAGCCAATAAAATGCAATTTGGCACGGAAATCCCACGGGATCTAAATATCTGACCTATCGTAACCTATACTATAGGCACTGCAATTGCGCTCAAAAATAATCTCCTGTATCTCGACTCAATAAGCCGGTTGTATTTTTATTGATCATTTGCGGCCAAATTTTCAATTTTTAAAAATAGGGTAGTTCAGAGCATGATATGTGTATCTTTTCTTTTCCATCGTCTTAAGTTATTATATTCAGAGATGCAAATGTCAGAAAACTTCTCCAATTTTAACGCTTTTTTAGCCTCTGGTGAGAATAAAACAAAGTACTGAACATAAATTGCTGAACATAATAACAAACTTAATCAATATTAGCACATTTTTTGTTTTTTGATGGGCGCCCCAATTTTTTCAAAAATTTCGGAGATTTTTAAAATACACGGTTCTTGGTAAATGGCCTAGTAAACTATACCTGTTGAATGTTTAAGCTCAGAAATGTCTATGGTGTCACAAACGAAGGAATTTTGTACTAGAATAATTATTATCGGGGATCCCCGATAATACTTCAACGGCTTGCTGGAACGGCCTCCATGTGAAATAGCCGGGAAATAGCGCCATGGTACGTGTCTACGCTCATCCATTAGTTTTTTAATAATTCGGCAAGTCACGTTAGAGGTTAGTTTCTGAGGTGGCACGATTTCATCATGACGTACTAAACGTAGCATTTCCATCTCTCCTTTAAGTCCAATCTGGGATTCCCATTCTAATTACAAAATCTTGTGATAAATACGCATTTTTTCGCATTCTTGTTCGCAGGTATAGTGTTCCTAGACAATTACCAACGTCCCTGTGGCAAAAATATCAATTTTGAAATTGGGGGCGCTCTTCAAAAATGTGTCCAATATTGCTTTAAGCAGCATTTCAAAAAAATGGACTATTAATCTTGATTCATAATGTATAGTCCAAATTTATTTTCTATCTTGTTTTGCCACGGCAGCGTTCTAATCTGGCTTTATTTAGGATAGAGGAGGTTAGGGGAGAGGAGTTTT
>JAMKCH010024461.1:0-25578 GCA_023653785.1 Ophioderma brevispina
ACCGGGGCGATCAATGATGAAGAGGTGACACAGAGGCCACACTACCAAAAACGCCGCAATTCCAACCCATGCATGATTACGACAATTTGGCATATTGGTCGCCTGTTCGCTTGGCCCCGCTTGTATATCGGTCATGTTTGGCTATTGTGTATTTGCCTGCCATAGGACGACTTTGATTGGTACTTCTAAACTATTTGCACAAACCGTATGCAGTACCTCACGCATAATTTTCTGACCAAATCACAGATGAACAGTCCCTTCACATTTTTTGTGTTTTTGTCAAAAAAAAACATCCTATTGATGTCGTGTACAAAACTTTAAGCTCATGGAGTTTTTCCTCCCCTTGCCGCCGCCATCCGATAATTTTAATTGTGGAGGTTATTCTTATTTTGACCAAGTTTGCACACTATATAAATCAAGCGCAAACGAGTTAAGCTGGCTACTAAGTCCGGTATGCGTACCTACCCAAATCTCTACAATGTCTGGAGGTTTCTTAGGTTTTGGTGAAAATGGTTGACATGTGAATTGTCATTTACATGTTTTAACGCTATGAGATGTACTGATCCTGATTCTATGTATGATCATGGATTCATTACGGGCCGGTGAATTCTCACCACTATTTTATTTGAACTACATATGTATAAATCATTTTTTTAAAAAGGTAAACCATAAAACCTACCCGACCCACTTAATCGCCCGTATTCATACTGTTACAATAAGGCGTGTAGAAGGCCCGTACACGATGTCTCATAAATCCCAACAGTTTTAGGTAAGTGGTGAATTGGCTGTAATGCAAGGGCTATTTTCTTTCGCCAAGTACCGGAACGGACCTTGGCCTGATCCTCAATGATATGGACAACGTAGAACCCCGACGTAGGACTTGAAAATTATAATAATTGATAGGGTATTTTTATTTAATGTGCATATTTTGACTAACAGTAGGCGGTACGTGAGTTGCCAACTGTTGATCCTCGTGTTTGAGAAGGGTCTAGCGCCCTCACTTTCTCCAAGTGATTCTTCGCAGTAGTTGAACTTGGCAGATGATCATGGATCTTCTTGAGAAGTAGACGGGGTTTGTGTCATTTACAAGCTTGATCATTAAAGTTGAACCAAAGTATAAATAATATTCTCTACCGTTTTGAAGTTATTCCCCATGTGACTGTAAGGGCAAACAAACACCCCAAACTTTACACTACCCCCACCCAAATTCCGTTAAACTAGGTGGTACCATTGGGGTGTCAAGTTGGGCTGTTCTATTTGGGTAGGTACGCATACCGGAATTATTTAGCCAGCTTGACCCCTTACGCATAATACAGTCTGACAAGAAAATGATTGACCTGAAGGGCATGGATGCACCATCATTGCTGGTAATACTTCCATACGGGGGGGGGGTGGGCACTTCCATCTTGTAGGTGGACGGGTATGTAAGGCTGTTAAATCGGTATAAGTTATACACATAATCAGAGTAGTGGCACTTTGAAGGATTGCTTTCCAAATTTTGTAGGTCATTTGGGATGCCATCTAAAACAAACAACAAAGGGTATGTCTTCTTTTGACGCGTTTTAATGCATTTTCCACGCCTCATAATAAATAATTTGGACATCTTTATAACAAGAAAAGACAAAAATTTGACCAAAATTCATCTTTGAGCGAGTATAGCCTACTCGCCTGCCGCACGCAAAGTTAAGACCCTAATTTTGAAAGCAAAGCTGTGCACCCAAAGAAGACCCCCATGTATTTTGAAATGTCACCCAAAGACCCATGTTATTTGAAAATGTCGCCCAAAGATCCCCATGCATGTATTTTGAAAATGCACCCAAGACCACATTTTTGGAAAGTTTACCACTGTCACTAAAGACCCCTTTTTGGGAAAAAATTTTGAAAATTTTCACCAAAAGACCGCTATTTGTTTGAGTCTCTACTGTCACCGAAGCCCTCGTGTTGGACTCGCAGCCTTACACCCATCTTCAATTTCTTATGTGATCCCGTCCCCGGGTATACGTCGCGTAAATATTCCTAGGAATGGTGTTAAACACAATACTGAACGATACACCATGTCACAGGGTACACGTTTAATTATCTTACAACTCCAGTGTTTGCTGAAGTCTGTGTGTATCCACTAGTCACTTGATATTGGGGAAATGAAATTAAAGTGACCTTTTATTCTTTTTTTCTTTTTCAAGAAATGTGCCAGTTTTATTTGTGGGAACAGACGATTATATGATGTTAATAATTAATTATGAATTTACACTGGTTTTCCCCTAGCCCCCCCGTGGCGACTACAACAACAGCATAGAATAACGGTCCATCGACTAATGAAGAATCCACGATTCTCTATAGATGAGTTGACATCACTGTTTACAACCAAGTTAGCACCTGGTCTACTGACCTGTTAGGGTGCGGAGAATATGCCCATGAATACAGCATTCACTAGCCTTATCATGCCTGATTAAGCGCAATTTTAAAGCACAAGCCCCTGCAAGTGCTCACGCATAGTGCCGGGCAGTGCTTTGTCGTGCCCGGTGTTGACGTCACATTTCCCTCATCATACAATGGATAGCCTACACAACCCTAATTGTATAGTAGATCATTGAAACAACCGGCGGACATCTTGGTCTACCAGTACAATAGCATTCCAGAGACACTGTTTACAGAAGTTGTATCTCAGTGCCTGTTTTTTGGACATGCCATCCCATATGTGCACAACTTCAAATACATTGAGCTCACTGAATTGGCTTGATTGTGTACCCTGTTATGTCCGCTTTCAACATTTCATGAACTTTGTGTAATAACCGGCTCTTAACCACCTGCGTGGGCTCTTTTTTGGATTGCCAATAGGCCGTCAGTGTTGTATAGAGATCAGTGTGAATAACCACAAGATGCCGCTCTTTGACCGTAGAAGACATTGATCGATATCATGAACATGCTAGTAAATGGTATAAATAGCGTCTATTTTATTCCCAGGATTTAGCAAAAATATGTCGCTACCACTTCAGAAATACAAAACAATACATTCTTTATTATTTCCTTTAAGAAAAGATGACACACAATATGGGCAAGTCACTGTCCGACCAAAGTCTTCTGGTCCTCCCCGATATTGATCGCAGTAGTGCTACATCGATAGTCGCTTCCTACCTCGTATGTATAGACACACAAACCAAAGAACCACCTCACACGCAATGTTAATGCTACCACACGTTGAACAGATCATTTGCAACTTTTTGAGGGAACAGGTTCAATTTCAACTCACCAGATTTTGAGGTAAAATTCCATTCATTTTTTTTGAAATTTTAAAAATCTGTGGGTAAATTTCATGAATATAACTTTTCTTATCAACGATTATTGCCGACAAATAACCGCTACCTCTCTAATATTAATTAAAAACCGAGGGGTCCTCAGCTAATTGAATGGATACTAGTCGTCTTTTCCGAGTGCTGTTAGTTATCAAATTGCTTTGTAAAAGAATACATAATTCCTTGAATCAATATGTATCCAGGTGTGCAATTGTTTTGGGGTGTATCATATTTATAATAGGCCTGTTTTGATATTAGAGTTTATCGGTGCCAATGGCTCAGAGCGCATAGCTCTGTCACAGCCATGGCGCGTAATTTCAAGGGTATTATGTTGATAGAGATTACTTTTTTGCAGGGGAAGTTTCTTCTTCTGGAGTTTTGAGTTATGCCCAGGTAATTTAACCGCAATATGATTGCTTTGAACGTCCTATTTTTTCTTTAATTTATATGAATTACTAAATCTTTTGACAAATGTTAAGAGATGATTTTTTAATGTCCCTGGGACGAGACTGCCATAGTAAATGCATGTAGCAGTTTTCACAAATTACCGTTTGGACATCCCAAATGCGCAAATCGAGCAGATCGTGTCCTACCCTCCCTGACCAACCACATGTAATTTCCACATCTTGATCGATTACGCTGTGACAACAGAGATACAGAATGCTTTGCTGCTTTGCCGTATTGTAGTTATAAACGGTAACGAGATAAAATAGTTTGGTGTCACGTGTCCATTACCAGTCACGATGATAATTGTATCATATATTCAGTTTCCTCTTCGGGGGCGACCGATTATATATATAAATCCTACTATGTTAATCAAGGTCTTTACATGACCCTCTGCCAAAGTGCTATTATTTTGTTCCAAAAGACACGTTTATTATGTCCTAAACGTAACAGCAGTTACCTTTTCCCTACTGATTCAAACACCGACGAACGATGACGATAATCGGTTGTTTTTTTCCATGTAAGATAACGTAGTCAGTTTTACCTGAATGGGTCCCCCGAAGCAAAATAGAACCATCAATGCCGGTGACGGGTCCATCAATCTTTTTTTTTTTCCAAAATTGGCTGTTATTCCCATAATAAAGTCCTTTTTTTAGATTCAACATCTGTAATATTGTTCTTTATAATTAATATTCAATTGCCCCCCGCATGATGTGAAAAAGAATTGGTCGCAGGTAATTCTACAACTGAAAACCAAGTCAGGCCGCTAATAGCCCTTACCGTGGACTGATGACAGACGGACCCCGGTTTATTTCTAGCAGCTTACAGCCCACTGCTCGCGGCTGCTGGGGTTATGCGTCTAGCATATGTTGTTGATTTTCTGGAATATTTCCGTTGTGAAGAAAAAAAAAAAGAATCGCGAATTTTTCAAAAATCCATATTCCTCAGCACTCACACTTGATTCACAATCACAAAACACCCAGCTGTAGCTTCATCAGAACTTTCCAAAAACTTTGGCCCCCCCTGATTTACCCGACGTATGTAGCGATTTTGATATCAGATGCAAAGGTCGTTAATTTTTCTTTCTCATTCTCGTCCGAAATTGTGTTGAGCCCTCAAATCCATTACATTCCAAGATATAAAACAAAAAACGCCCTTTTAGTGGTTAACCATCAATATTAGCACCGTATTGAATAGGGTTTTGCAACATGCCTTATTGGCGTCTACCATCAAAGTTTGTTTTCCACGATCTTGATGTGGTGATGTGCAAGTGCCATGCTCTCATCATGTAGAAAACACAATACACATAAATCGGAACAAGCCCTTTAAGCAGACGATCTCTAGTTCCATGAAAGATGATGAGCATCGTCCCGTAGAACCAATCGCAAATACTACAATACTGTCAATGTTGTTCGATGATTGATTTAGAAATTATTGGCACCATCGCGACAATCGAAGTGGTTTTGCCGTCAGTCATGGAAGTCAGGGGCTGGTCCATTCCACTTCCGATGACTGCCCTACACACTGGTGTTCATGGGGTTATAACTTTCAAATTTAAATTGATATATTAGTCAAAACAAGTGCACTTAATAGTTTTTCAAGTCATGTTTTTGAATTTTTTTTTTCTAAAAAGGTTTTTTTTTTTTTTTTTTTTTTTTTTTTAATTTTTTAGTTTTTTGATTTTTTTAACCTTTTGTCAATATACACAAAGACATTAAAGCGCACTGGCACATTTTCACAAATATGAAATTTCTTTCTTCAATTTGCTCTCCAATGAAGTCTAGGCCATTGGAAGAACAGAGATATATTTACCATAAAAATAACAAACCGAAACAGATAGGGACATTGATATGGAGGATAAAGACATCCAGGTAATCGTAGGCCAACTTTTAAGTTGTTTCCCCTAGGGCTTGTCCTATCCATGTCTATCTTGTTCACTACTTGATATGAAAGTTTGGCACTTGCACAACGCCCCATCAAGTAACTGTGGGAAACAAACTTGCGGTTTTGAACTGGTAGAATCAATCATGCATATTGCAGCCTCTATTCCATACTGTGGCTAATTTGATGTTTAACCACTAAAACGGGTGGTTTTTTTTCGTTCATATCTTGGGATGAATAGGTTTGAGGGCTCATAGTTCAGGACGACAAGAAGAAACATACGGCCTTTCATCTGATATAAAAAACGATACTACTTC
This sequence comes from Ophioderma brevispina, assembly GCA_023653785.1. Taxonomy (NCBI): domain Eukaryota; kingdom Metazoa; phylum Echinodermata; class Ophiuroidea; order Amphilepidida; family Ophiodermatidae; genus Ophioderma; species Ophioderma brevispina. The sequence continues at coordinate 5,936 of JAMKCH010024461.1, forward strand.
CGGGAATCAGAGGGGGTCCCATCACCGATCGTAACACGCACCTTTAATCAACAATGTGGTATAGTACAAACATGAATATTTTGACTCGTCCTCACCTGATTGAAAACCACAAAGGTTATATACCGGCCAAACAGTTTGTATAGCGTGAGAAACATGCAAACGGAGTGCGCGTTGTTGTGTTAAAAGCCATTTTCGTCGTCTGCTGAATTTAGCGTCGCCGGCGACGTTAAATTATAAAATCGTTCTGTTTACCCATAAGGAAGCTGATTTGGTCTTAATCATTTCGGGTGAAGGCTTTTGTATATAAAAGCTTTCCAACCATGCAAAAATATCGATTTTGAATCTTGAGGGCGCACTATTTTTCAAATGTGCCAGTGTCTCTGTAAGTTCAATAGAATGTGCACTGCAGACAGTGTTGTTGATAACTCTCATACAAGCTGATTCAAAAAGAAATTTACCGGAAATTTACTGATTGTGTTTTTGTTAAAATTCTATACAGAAACCACCACACTGGTATTTAGCACAAGTGCATGCTATGATTTCCGGTTGCCAAAACAATTTATGTGTACTTATCATTCCAGCATGAAATACCTATGGACAAGTCTGCAGTTGTGCTAAATACCAGTTTTCTGTCTTCTGTCAGGTCAGAGGGGTAGGACATGATCTGCTCGATTTGGGCATTGTGGATTTCCATGCCTTAGAAAAATGATGTTCCGTGGACAAGTCTGTTTTGCTGACTTATTGTTCAGTGGACCATATCTTGAGAACCACTCAACCAAAATGAACAATTTGTTCAGGTAAGATGCTCAATTACTCATTCTTTATGATAAAATAAAATCCATAGATACCATATTTAAGTGGATAAATATTTGGCTAAAGTTTTTATTGGGTCACCCTGTATGCATTGCAGATGCTACAAACTATTCTTTTTTTTTTGACACATTAAGCTAGATGAACGACTTTTTTTTTTACCAAAATTGGAGCAACGTCTTATTTTGACCTTTTTTTACCATTTGAGACATTTTTACCCTATAACTCAAAAACCAATGGTCATAGATGGAAAAAATATACATTTTTGGAATCTTTATGACTATAGACGGACAATATGGCATACATTTCAACATGATTGAAGCATTTTAAAAGTTTGACCTCTGTGTAACCTTACATTGAAAAAGTGACACCACAATTGAAGTGAAGGTACTAACTACCTAGCATTGATATAGAGGGTCCATAAGGTATCAAACTTTTTCTGTAGTGAGGGGTGAACAATGATGTTTAACCTGGGTCAATGCTCCTGCTCTATTAGAAGTGACGTTCTGGGGCATAGCCAGACATGACCGGGGAGGCGCAAGACTCAAGAGGTTTCTCTTTTCCTGCACCAGCTTGTGGGATGATCAATGTGTGAACAGCTTGCCGAGAAACCCTAGGGTTTCAGGGGCAGAGGCCCCGGCAGCTCCTGGGTTGGCCATCTTAGAAGCTAAAAAATTAGTGTTTCAGAGCACAAATTTCACAATATAAGTACAGCAGTGTGAATTCGTTTGAAGCTCGTTTCTCTTCTTCCTTCCTCTTTCTCTTCTTCCATCTTTGCCTCCTTTTCTTTCTTTTTTCTCTTCTCTCTTCCCTTTCCCTTCTTCCCTCTTTGTTCTCTTCTCCTTTCCCCTTTCTCTTCTTCCCTCTTTCCTTCTTTATCCTTTTCTCTTCTTCATCCCATTTCCTTCCAATTTTTTGCTCCCTTCCTGATTTTTTGTGTCGGTCGTAACCACACTAGTTACGCCAGTAATGCCGGTCATTTTGAAATCCAAGATGGCGGCCATGCATATACAGCTCTAAACCTAAATCCACCAGCGTATCCATCTGGGTGCGGAGGCAGCGCGCGCACCCCGGGGTTTCGCAAAAATTATATAAAATCAACCTATTTTTACTTATCAGAGGTCCCCTGCAACCCGATCGTACACCGAGGTCGTAATAGTCTGGGTACGCCCCTGAATTCTGGTATGAGAACATGGGTTTGAAACCAAGTTGGACTTCATTGCTCAGAAACAAAGTTGAAGGGCAAAATCATTTCCAAATGGCGGACATTTTGAAATCCAAGATTGCGCCACATGATTGATGAAAATCATGTTACCAATACTTTTCGGAAACCTGGAACTCCATCCAATGAGTAGCATCTTCACTAAAATGCAGCAGTTTGAAATCCGACAGAACAGCCTACACTATTTGCAGGTTCCGCAAACACTGGTAAAGTATACACGTTAGGTTTCAGTTTATGTTCCTACTACTCTTTAATTTTCCCGGAGGAACTAATTGCGGAGGAGGGCTTTGTCCCTCAGTAGTGGAACGCTTTAAACTCTTTTTTAACCACGTGTGACATCGTGACACCCTAAAATTTCAAATCTAAATTTGCACGAATTTTCACACTCAAATGGCGATATCCGTATGATGCTTGTGTAAACTGGGTAGCCAAACATGATGGTCACTGGTGTGTTATAGTCTGTATTGGCAGTAAAGTTCTGTGAAAGTAAAAGTAAAATTTAGACCTGGTAAAAATTAAGATAAAAAAAAAAAAAAAAAAAAAGGAGTAAAAGCTTTAGTCTATCAGGTTGAGTAAAGTTTAATCAGCTGGAAGGGTTGTTCCCTTTTTAACATCCAAACGATTAAAATTTTACCACTAGAAGAGTAAAAATATTTAAGAGTGTACACTATTTGCAGGTTCCGCAAACACTGGTAAAGTATATACGTTAGGTTTCAGTTTATGTTCCTACTACTCTTTAATTTTCCCGGAGGAACTAATTGCGGAGGAGGGCTTTGTCCCTCACTAGTGGAACGCTTTAAACTCTATTTTAACCACGTGTGACATCGTGACACCCTAAAATTTCAAATCTAAATTTGCACGAATTTTCACACTCAACTGGCGATATCCGTATGATGCTTGTGTAAACTGGGTAGCCAAACATGATGGTCACTGGTGCGTTATAGTCTGTATTGGCAGTAAAGTTCTGTGAAAGTGAAAGTAAAATTTAGACCTGGTAAAAATTAAGATAACCACTCATGGAAATACAAAAGTTTGATTTTAAACTACGTTACGATTTAACACGTCCGCAAACAATTCTTCTCCTTATTTTCAGACATATAAAGTCAACCCACCCAAAAAAAGTATCTTTTTGAAAATATCCTGCAAAGTATGGCTCTAAAACTATATGTTTATGTAAACTAGTCAATTGACATCGTTTAGAGCTGAAAACCAGTTGAAAATCTGCATGGAAATCCGATATTCTCACCTTTTATTCGCGAAAAATTGGATTTCCGCCTATTTTCTGTAGCAAATGCCAATTTTGCCAACTCGCGGACTTAGCACTTATTTTGGTATCAATAGAAAGACGGGACCATAGCTATCCACTGGTATCAAAATCATAAACATCGGATGCTTTATAATAAATTCCCGAGGGTGGTAACAACCCCCCGGCAAATCATGCAAAAAGGCCTGTAAGACGACGATTAAACATGTCGGCCATAATGATTTCAATATGGCCACCAAACGAAATTAGTTGCAACTTAAATTATGGTATAGCAACCCCAGTATTACAAACATGGTATTGCCACTGTATTTAGTCCAGTATGTTATTCAAAAATCAAGATACAGGTCAAAGTTTATTCAACATTTCGGCCATTTTGAATTCAAAATGGCCGCCAAACGATATAGTTGCAACCTAAATAACGGTTTCTTTACAAACTTTAGTATCACAAATATGGGTATTGGTATTGCCACCGTTTTTACTGCTGTATGTTATTCAAAAGTCAAGATACAGGCCAAAGTATATTCAACATGGCGGCCATTTTGAATTTAGAACGGCCGCCAAACGAAAGTAGTTGTAACTTAAATAATGGTTTCTATAGCAACCTTAGTATCACAAACATGGGTATAGATACCAATTTACCTTTGTATGTCGCCCGAAAACTGAGATATGGGGGAAATATATTGAAAATAGCGGCCATTTTTAAATCCAAGATGGCTGCCAAACAGCTGGTCGAAAAAATGGGAACAACCAAATTCGAGTTCCTAGGTGTCAATATTACCCCCAAAAAATCAAAATGTAGCAAAATAGCCGACAAATCCAAAAACATGACGGTCATGTTTGATCCATTCGAAACCTATGGTCCGCCCCGTGGTCTTCTTACCTTAAATCGCCAAGAGTTTGTCGTTTGTAGTAGGCATTGCCGTACTTATTTTGACTTGATTTGGGATTTTGCTACATTAAGTATTTAAGTATAGCTTAACCGCCATATCCCGGATGGTGGTGGGTATATCCACCCAATATTTTGATGTGTGTCTGTGGGGGGTGGGGGGGGGGGGAAAAAAAAAAAAAAAAAAAATCACCCCCCCCCCCCCCCCCCACCATGTTGACGCCCGTGCACGAATATTTTTGGCCAAATATTTTATAATCTCATATTTTACCGCTTTTTGTTCTGATATTAATTACATTCAACGATTTTAGTTCTTTCGCATATAGTCATATATCATGGCAGCAAAACCTGTTTCATTGATTTCATAAATATTCATCAACACCATTCCATCCAATGTCAAAACGTCAAACAAATTTACGCCATCGTTGACCCCCGTCATTTACAAAACTCATTACCTTGCATAATAATGTCCTCTATCGGCCATTCTGCATAGAGATCTGTGCAAACGACCCATCAAGAAAACAAATTCCCTAATTCTAAATCTCCGCTGCAAAATTGCGTAAAAAAAGTACAGTGAATATCTAGTAGAATAAACGATCAAAATTAGATGTAAACATTGTTGTGGTCTGGATATTGTTTTATGCCGGTTTGTCAGACTTCCGAGCAGTTGTGAACGTCTCCAATAATTTGGAGTGTATTTAACCATATATCCATAAGCAATAATAGCACATTTTGTTTAAGAGCGCCCCCAATTTTTCAAAAAAAAATTGAGATTTTAACACGGTTGCATTGGTAACTGGCTAATAAACTATACCTGTGAATGGTTAAGCTCGAAAATGTCTATGTGTCGCAAACGAAGGGATTTGTAATTAGAATAATTAATATCGGAGATCTCCGATAATAACAACGGCTGCTATAGTAGAAACGGCCTTCTAGTATGAAATAGCCCGGAAATAGCGCTATGTACGTGTCTACGCTCATCCATTAGTTGTTTAATTGGCTCAGGTAAGTCAAGTTAGAGGTCATTTTCTTGAGGTTGTACTATTTCATCATGGATGGGCATAAACTTAGCATTTCCAGCTCTGCCGTTAATCTGGGATCCCAATTCTAATTACAAAATTTTTTTTAGCATTCTAGTTCGCAGGTGTAGTTTCCAAGACAATTACCAACATAACTTTGCAAAAATATCAAATTTTGAAAATTGGGGGCGCTCTTCAAAGATGTGCTGTTATTGTTTTAAGTTTTATCACCTTGTTATTGCCTTGGTTGTCCTTAACATACATCAAGCCGGTGTAAGGTTGTTGGTATTGCACGTAGAGTGTTTTATACCAACCCCGGTAAGCGTTATATTTCCCACCCTGAGTAATAATCCCGCTCACAATAGTGAAATTGACGAAGTCAACCTGTATCCATGGATCTTTGTCACTGCCAGCGGGCTGCCAGAAATATGCGTTCGGTCTAGCCTTTACCGCAACAGTTGTATAGTGTGTAGCTGAGGAGGCACTTATCTGACTATCTTTTATAGATCGGTCTTCCATTCCCAATTTTAAATAACAGACTGGATGAAATCAAAAGGGAGACATCAGATTAATATTTCGTCGCCCACATCACCAGGAACTGTTTATCTGACGAGATGCCGTTTTCGAGAAAATCGCCATTGAAATTCTACCGGGAGATTTCATATTTGTACTATGGAATTAAACATTACAATTTACTTTGCATTATTTACTTTGCATTATGAAGAAACATTCTGAAGTTTACGTTTTAACCTTGCTGAGTTTTGAAAGTGCAATTGTATTCCTGATATACAGCTACAAAGTCATAAGTCTGTATGTGAAACGCAAAAAAGTCGTATTTTCACATACGACGCTAATTTCACCGTTATATTTCAATGCGTTCAGATAGATCTCTATGTGAAAAACGTCGTGTTCACGCACAAGGCAGATACGACGCACATAGATCTGTATGTGAAAAGCGTAAACAGCTTGTTTTATGAACAGCCTTAATTATACGCCTATTGTAATTACGAGTAAATGAAACATATGACTGTATGTGAAATCGTGATATGCAGGTTTGTGCTTATTTATCAAAATTCGTAATTAATATCTCACTAATTAGGTCACTTTCAAGATTGTAACTTTATGCATATATAGACCATATAGTACATAAGTCAAAAATGTCAGATAAGACAGTATGTCATGTGGGCGACGATTTACATGTTGAAGAAATCACCCTCAAGTATGTAAATCGCTTCGATCTTGATGAAGCGTGTTACTTCTTTTCCTCTCGATGACCAAATAGACGCATTTCAAAATGCACTGACTTTATTCACTATGAGCTAGTAAAATCTCAATTCCCTTGGCACAGTTCAGTACCTTCCAATGACCAGTGTATTTAGAAAATACACCCCTGGTTTTGGGGTATGATATATGATACCCAGATCACACAAGGTTAGTTCATGTCAATGTATGTACAAGTACAACCCACTGAACTGTGTCCTTGGTAGATGAGCATATTGTAACTCATAGTGATTACACCTACACAGAATCTACCGGTGTTGAAAAGTGTTAATGTGAGCAATTAAATGTAAACAGCTAAGAAGTATGATTTTGCTTTAATCGGTTGAACATAATGGTACAATACCAAATGGAAAGATACGAAGACCATCTGTACCAATCAACCCGCAAGCGATGTGATTGGTTGTCCACTGTTTATCGCAAATCTTGCGATCGTGATTGGCCACCCGACTATATAATTGATCATGTGATCTAAGACCGCGAACACCACGGTTCATATGTTTGACAGAAGAAACTTATGGCACGTGTTTAGTGTAAGCAATGCAATTGCATTCTCATGTTTTTATGCACAATACGTATACTGTGTTCCATTCACTGTTTTGCATTGAGTAGTTCATGAATTTAAAAAAAATTATACACACTTCCAAAATTTGCATTGTGGTATATTTTCTTTTTGGTGTCAAATTTCCCGATTGATTTTGAACCTCGATTCAATTTGAAACGGAAATTATAAAAAAAAAAAAAAAAAAAACCTGTGGTTGTGGAACAGCACCACAGACAATGGAACACCTCTTGGTCTGCCCACTGCTGGAGCAACAATGCACAAACAAGGACCTTGCGGAATTCAGTGAAGCAGCCAGACGTTGTACCCATCTCTGGCTGGATCATATTTGAGAACCACAGTGTTTGGACACGATAAGAAGAAGAAGATGACCAAATAGACGCATTTCAAAATGCACTGACTTTATTCACTATGAGCTAGTAAAATCTCAATTCCCTTGGCACAGTTCAGTACCTTCCAATGACCAGTGTATTTAGAAAATACACCCCTGGTTTTGGGGTATGATATATGATACCCAGATCACACAAGGTTAGTTCATGTCAATGTATGTACAAGTACAACCCACTGAACTGTGTCCTTGGTAGATGAGCATATTGTAACTCATAGTGATTACACCTACACAGAATCTACCGGTGTTGAAAAGTGTTAATGTGAGCAATTAAATGTAAACAGCTAAGAAGTATGATTTTGCTTTAATCGGTTGAACATAATGGTACAATACCAAATGGAAAGATACGAAGACCATTTGTACCAATCAACCCGCAAGCGATGTGATTGGCCACCCGACTATATAATTGATCATGTGATCTAAGACCGCGAACACCACGGTTCATATGTTTGACAGAAGAAACTTATGGCACGTGTTTAGTGTAAGCAATGCAATTGCATTCTCATGTTTTTATGCACAATACGTATACTGTGTTCCATTCACTGTTTTGCATTGAGTAGTTCATGAATTTAAAAAAAATTATACACACTTCCAAAATTTGCATTGTGGTATATTTTCTTTTTGGTGTCAAATTTCCCGATTGATTTTGAACCTCGATTCAATTTGAAACGGAAATTATTCAGTTTGACACTGATGCTTGTCTATTCCGGAATTTTTTTAAACACAAACGTTCTAACACTTTTCTGTGTCAATTTTATTTGACACATTTTTCCGTGTCGAATTTGACAACTTTTGTGGTTTCCCGTCGCGACTAATGTTCCATGTCAAACTTTGACATTTTTGTGTAACCTTTAACCAATCAGAAAAGAGTGTAATGAATACTTACTATTGCAGCAACCCTATGATCATTTGCAAAGACTCATTGTGACTGTACACATAAATGCAAACCAGCGTGTTGACGCAATAGGCAATGGACGGGCAATCATCGCGGCTTTCAGCAGCCATTCGTCTTCATCCTTATGCATGAAAGTAATAATTAAAAAATTACCAGTTACCATTTTTATATAGCGCTTAATCATCGTAAACAGTCTGGTACAATTAGTATTTAACGTCCGCCTTCAGGAAATCGCCACAATCATTTCGCTTCATCAATCTAATGGCGCCTCAAAAATACATGCCTTACAATGCACCAGCCTTTCAGCACTTAGACTGTAATCCCCATAACATCTCCCCAGATTGCGTGCTTCGGTCCGACTGAGGCAAGGGTTTGACTCACGATTTTTTACGGTCGAAGGATAAAGACCATGCGCTTTTCCACTGGATAACATGTGCTCTCAGGTTGAGCTGTAATTGTGTTTTATTAGTTCGGTTACTTCATCTTATACTACTTCCCAACATTGAATATTAATTTAATTTTTGTGCTGTTTAGCTTTTTAGTCTATGTGTGGCTCTTACATTGAAACCTATTTCATATAGTTATAGATATTAAAACTTACCTATGCAGTTAACACCACTGTTATAATACATAACCAGTCGGCCAAACACCATAATGACCTTCAGTATTGGTACAAGTGGACATGGGATCACATATGTCCTGCGCAGTCGTTGTCGATTCAGAAAACCATGATTTTTGTTTTCATCACTTTTTTTGTTACATGTATTCTTAACCACACAATCTTCCATTTCCAAAAATAACCGATAGTAATGTTAAATATATCAGGTACACAAAAAGATAAAGAATTGGCCAGAAATTCCCACTATGGCCATTTAAAGGCCAGGCATGATCTATCATGAATAGATTAATAAAAAACAAAAATCTCCAAAAACAAAAAACAACCAATAATTTAAAGAATAAAATAGCAAAAACCAAAAACCCCCCCCTCCCATGTCCATGACTACCCATCAGCAGGAAATAATTTTATTACAGAAACAATAGGAGATAGGGATCCCTTCAAACATAGCTTGAACAACACCTAACAAGACAAAGCCAACTACACTTTACCCACGCAAGCATTTCAAGAGTTGAGAACTTACATTATACAATATACCACTGAATAAAATTGGAAAAGTGAGGGAAAAAAGGCGTGATCACAACTATTTTGACCTTAAAAAGGCAAAAAATAACCGATAGATAATGATTGCTATATCATGATTGCAGTGATTTGATCCAGGTGATCACATACTTTTAATAAAAGAGAGCATGTGAGATCTTGATATAAAACAGACATTAACGGCCCATAATCGTGCATCGTAAAAAAAAAAACACCTCATTCGGTCAAATGTGACCCTCCACTTCACTGGTTCGCTTCGTGAAATGGAACATTTCCAAAACTCGGACGCTCATGTATCCCCTCGTCATCACCCGTGTTTGTATACTATTTCTGCACCAAGTTCCACAGAGTGGAGGGGCCTATTTTCTCCAGAGAGTGATTTTATGACGTTCATGTTAATTGTTGCAACCACTATAAATGTATTCTAACTGGGTCTGACTATGCAGAAAAACGATGTTGCCATTTTTTATTCGGTTGACCTTAGTGACCTTGGACATGATGTCAAATTCAAATCGGTCATACATCGTCCAAAGTATACTCGACCTTTCTGTACCAAAAGTGGCAAATTTCTCATAAAATGTTGATCTTAAATATTATGTTGGTTACTTTGACTTTTGTTTTCTTGTTATTGCATAGCTCATTAGAGACATGCACTAAATTTGCCGTTATTCAGACTCCAGTCCTGTCCAAAGCAAGTGTTAGGCCTCATGTTTTTACACAATGTAAATATAACCCTACAAAACCCTTATAAACCTTGCTTTTCATGCCCATTGCTAAGTCAACCAAGTTGTTTTAAATGAAATGTGCAAGAAATGGTTGATGTGTCTATGAATACCAAATCCATCGTGAATGAATTGTTGTTATAGCCGTGAAACCACCACAATTCGCACTACAGAGACAAAAGTTCAGTATACTAGTTATCTTTTCAGTCTCAATCATATGTTTGATGTTTTTAATAATTCTTTTCCATCCCAGAGCCGGTGGCAAGGTCATTGATATAAGGGGATATCATGCGTGACCACAGAAACACGTAAAGGGTATTTTTCAAGATTGTTGACGAACAACGTAACGTAAAAGGGAGCAAAATACACCTGAAATCTGAAAAAAGGGTGTACTTTTCACACTTGAACTTACATGATTAGGATCCGATTTGTGAACCTTGGTTTTGTATCGTATTCGGATCAATTTGTGTAAATGAGCTATTGCCAATACTTATTACAGGGTAGGATTTACACTTACCATACTTTTTTAGTCAGGGGTGCTTTTTAGAAATATCAATTACACTGTACTATGTTTACGCGGTACTTTTTGAAACTCCTTGTTTAGGGGTGCTGGACTTTGAAATGTTAACTTTTTGGTAAAGCAGACTAACCCCCAAAAAAATGCCTTTTTAAGCAAATCTCCTAAATCACTAAAATGTGGACTTTCTTTCGTGTCAACTTTCTCTACTACTTTTTGGACCTTTTTTGGACAAAAATACAACATTTGGACTTATTGGGATTTTGGGAGGGTGTGTGTTGTGTGGGGTGTGCCGGCGACCTGCTGCTGATCTCAGGATAATCAGCCAGTGCCCACGTTCATGAAACAAAGCTCACAGTTCGTAGTGTATGATTTTGAATTTGGTTCTGTAACAAGTGATCATGTACATTTTTGAGACTATTGGCATAGCTGCACAGATTTTAAAATTGGTTCCCCGTCTTGGTCTTTTGGCATCACACGACTTTCTGGTCCTTTAAAATGGCTTCTTCCAGCTAACATGAAATGCAAACGTGCCCACTTCTAGACACAAACTATGAACATTTCAGCATATAGATATACTTAGAGAACGTATGCAATTATACAACGTCAATGAAACCATCAATCTTAACATTTTGGTCCAAGAGTTGTGGCTGATTTTCCCAGGAATAATGAAATGATCAGGTGGTAATGAACCGTTATAACCCAATCATACCTCTGCAAGTGGATGTTTTGTCCTCCAGTATGGCATACCAACGTGGTTCGTTTATCCTTGATGACTGGTTTATTGCCTACACTCTATACACTAAGAAGCCAAGAAATAATGAAACAGGTTATGGGGGGGGGGGGTGGCTCTCAACGAAAAGACCATACGGGACTTGCTACAGACATCATGTGTTCATTTTTAGCCTTCTGGGTATATCAATAACACGACCCCTTTTTCCATGCCAATTTTAAGTATGCAATGGTTGTTTAGGTTTTTCAAATGTTCTCAAATTAATCCTTCCAGATGGGATTATTTTTTAAGGAAAATTAACAAATTTTTTAAAAAATTGGTGTAGGAAAATGAGTCTAATTTCCTCAATCTGTCTGTAAGTCAATTGTCCAAATTGTGCTTAAAAGTAACAAATGTTAGGAAAAGTGGTAACATTTTGGGTAATTTGGCCCCCAAAAATTGCAAATTTCTGGTATAGCTAAACGGTCGGTTTTTTTTTTGCCAAAAATGAGAAAGCATGGGTTCCTAACTTCCCTAACTTCTCGGAGACACGTCCCTAGCCAACCAAACGTAGCCCCCCCCCCCCCCCCAAGGGGTATAGGTTACTCTATACTTGGAATAGAACAAGAAGTTCAGGTCTCTGTAATGAAAGAATAATTAAATCATACATGACTGTAGGTTAATAGAACTAGTACACAACTTTGTCTCGGAAGTGTGAGCGAATCGTGTTTAGTTCACGTAAGAATGAACGAGTTCCTTCTTCCCAATGGGCTTTAGTTGGTACTTTACTTATCCAGGTTTATCATAGCAGGAAATAATGGGGGGTTGTGTAGGGTTTATTCCTACATTCAAGAAGAGTGTCTATAGATGACTGGTTATTGTGCAAAAAACTTGAGGCCTAACTCTTGCTCTGGGAAATGACTGGGGTTGCAGAAATTCCATTGTATGCTATTATGTCCTCTAATTAGGTTATTGGCATATAACAAGAAAACGAAAGGTTAAATAACAAAAATAAATATAATATACAAATGTTCCTTGTGAAATTTGGCCACATTTTGGTACCAAGGTCGACAGATAATTTGGCGAGGGTATTGACCATTTTGACCTTTGACAACTCTTGTCAAGGTCACTAAAGGTCAACGAAAAAAATGGCAACATCGGTTTCTGAATAGTCAGACCCAGTAGAATACCATTTATAGTGGTTGCCAAACAATTAACATGAATTCACCAACTTTACATAGGCCCCTCCACTAACAAGATCTGGAAACATTCATTAATAATTAACATAAGATCACCGATGGGACCTTGGATGACCCGAGAGGGATAGGCAACCATTCTCCGAGTCAAGTCCATAAACCAAGCCCCATGAGAATCGATCAGATCGGGAATTTTATCTGAAGATCTAAAAAATGCAGCAAAGACATGTGTTTATTTGTTGTTGTTGTAGTAGTAATTTCATTAATCTTTCCCTGGAGATGGGCCAGTCCACCCCATAAGACACTTGGTCGGACTCGAACTGGCACCATCCGTATTACTAGCACAGCGCTCTTACCAAATGAGCTAACAAGCCAGGGTTGGTATAGAGCATTAGTATCATTGATAGGTGTTAGGCTCGAAAGTTGTCCTTCGATTTCCTCGTGGGTAGCATCAGAACGGTATAATATTTACATATACTTTATATTAATTTTATATTTGTTTTGTAATTCTCGAGAATATTTACTATCCTTCCCTGAGATAGCAAGTGACACGCAAATGTTGAAAAATGCACCCCATGTGCGCTGGCACAATCTGCGAACCTATTACTGGAACGCGCTTTATCCAATTTTGAGGAAAGTGCCAATGGCTTTCCAGCGGATAGCATCAGAACGCTAACATATTACAATTTATATTTTGTTTTGAAATGAATACTTTAGTTTCAGGTAGACACGGACGAATATTTATAATATTATTAGATTAATTTTTAAGTCACAATATCTAACATACGTGATCTGAAAGCTTTGTTCATTATTTTAATTTGCTGCAAAGTTCCTTCACATCGGTTAGGTATATAGACGGAGCTACTGTCGTTTGAGCTATTGCTAACGATGAGCTCCAGCCAGCGCTGCCATATTAGAGGCGATTTCAATAAATCGCAAACGGGCAGAAACCAAAAACAAAGAAATGATTCAATGTTCAAAGCTGTTTCAGAATACAAATCTTGATGAAACCTTTCTTCAATCACAAGAGAGCGAACACCCTTCCCATCCCAGACTGGACCTTTCACTATAGAGGAGCTCGATCTGATGAAGAAACTAAAACAACACCACAAGACCCCAACCTGGTCCTGACAAAATTCATGCAGTAGTCTGGAAGCATCCACTATTCCTGATCAACTGTTAGAATTTTGTAACAACACCTACATGGGAAACAACAGATGCCTTTTCACCATCGTCATCATTCATCTACCAAAGAAAGGCGACCTCCAACAACCCCAAAACTACAGAGGAATCACACTGTCACCACTGGCATCTAAGATCTACAACTCCATGCTGCTCAACAGCATGAGTCCTCACATAGATCCCCTTCTCAGACAGAACCAGGAACGTTTTTCGTAAATCCAGATCAACACTACCTCAGATACTTGCCATCAGAAGGATCATCGAAGAGTTGAGAATTCAAAAGGAAAGCTTCATTGTGTTTGTAGGATTTTCCAAGCCTTGGACAGTGTGAACAGGATGTAATGCTTGCATATCTCGCCACACCCATATGGGAGACAGACGAGACTGTCAAGGCCAATTGCCATCATGTATGATAAACCCATATAGCTTTGTGCAGGCCATGGATGGACACAAATGAGTTCAACAACTCTGGAATCCTTCAGGGAGATACTCTTGCTCCCTACCTCTTTGTAGTCGTGGTGATTACATCCTCAGAAAGAGTCGTGAACATCATGAAACGCAAAGTACTCACCATCAAACCCAAGCGTTCGAGACGTCACCAAAGTCAGTGTCTCACAGACCTTGAACTACGCAGATGATCTAGCTCTAAACAGCTGATCTGATATGTGGTGCACAAGATCTACTAACCTCACCCACTTGAGAATGCTGCAGCAGACAAAGTCGGTCTAAATCTAAATGCCAAGAAGACTGAATATATGATGTCAATGAGGAAGATATCATCAACCTTCTGCACAACAGATGGTAGCAACTCAAAGAGGTCAAGGACGTCAAATATCTAGGGTCCAGGTGCTGACATGCAAGAAAGAACTTACTGTCAACGCAAGGACAAGCCTGGAATGCCTCTGCAATAAACTACACCAACTATGGCTCTGGATCTCCAATTCAACCAAGATGAAATTCTTTAGAGCCTGTGTAGAGAGTATATGTTATATGGATCTGAGACCTGGACCATGAAGAAAGAGCTACAGGACAGACTGGATGGCACCTTACACCAAGAGTCTATGCGAGTACAAACATATCATGCGTGAGCACAAGACCAAAGCACAGATATATGGAGAATCACTACCAATTTCATCTTATGTGCCAAAACGCCATGCAAGATTGCCCGGTCATTGTCATCGTGCAATTGTTCAAGTAGTCTCAGACGTCACATGTTGGAAAGTTACATGCCAAAACAGGGGTCGTCGCCCCTTTAACTACATTGATGTGATGTCGAGACATCCAACAGGATCCATCTGACATCCCCAATTATGAACAAACAGGGACATTTGGAGCTACATGATGAATAGCATCTCAGCTGCAGCCGTTAGAAAGATTAGAAGATACATTTACTAGCTTGTTTTCATGTGAAAACGTAAACAAATAAAGCATCACAAATAAATAGGTTAAAATTTACAGAAAGTTGATTTTGCGTTGTGAAAGCTAAGTTGATTAACACGTGTTAAAAGTGTTTTAATTAAATACTCGACGAGGAATTCTGAACGCTATAGATTGTAATCAAAACAGTAGATATTGTTGAAATGTTAAGGGTACCGGATATTGCTGTCTCAAATTCTACCATAGCAAATAGTACCATTACCGGAGTAGCCATTGTGGCAGGTGCAGTTGAAGGAACCGAAAGTGTTGACACATTTGAATCGCAATTATCAAAGGCTTTCTCACATTCGTTCAAATCTGGCAAGATTGAACACATTTGATATTCTTATACATCCATTCATTTTCTTACCACCGTAGGACAGGTTTAATATGTTCTTAGCAAATTCTTACCATAGCAGGTGGTCCCGTTGCCGTAGTAGCCATGTGGCAGATGCATGAAGGCAACCGAAAGTGGTGACACTAGTCCGCGTTTGAATACAATTATCAAAAGAGCTTTCACATTCGGTTAATCCGAAAAAGATAGAAATATATGTTGAAGATCTCATGATTGATTTGAATATTTTGTATTGCCGTTATTTTTATTTTAAGGTTTTTAAATTTATTAAAGATTATTAATAACAAATACGTAAATTGGTTATTGATTTTAATGTTAATTTTAATCTACAGGATGTTTAACTTCAAACATGATCGCTACCTATTTCCAATGTTAACCCTTTTAGCCGTCGAGACAGGAACATAAAAATCCACCAATTCTGTCATGACAGGTTGCACCATTAGCGCCAAGGTTCAGAGCTACATTCGTTGAATTAGTACGTACCAAGCAGGAAACTATCACCATTATAACAACGAGACAGTAGCCTATTTTATGTAAAGAAATGCAACTACATCATTGCCCGTAGTCCAGGAGTGCCATGGTGTGGGGTTGTATAATAATTATAATAGGGCTGTTTTGATATTAGAGTGTATCGGTTGGCAGGCTCAGAGCGCATAGCTTTCCTAGTGGGTAGCATCAGAACGGTATAATATTTACATATACTTTATATATAATTTATATTTGTTTTGTAATTCTCGATGAATATTTACTGATCCTTCCCTTGAGATAGCCAGTGCACGCAAATGTTGAAAATGCACCCCATGTGCGCTTGGCCAATCTCGAACCGTATTACTTGCACGGCGCTCTTATCAATTGAGAAAGGTGCCAATGGCTTTCCTAGCGGATAGCATCAGAACGGTATTACATATACAATTTATATTGTTTTGAAATTGTAACTACTTAGTTCTCCAGGTAGACAAGGACGAATATTTATTAATCTTATTAGATTAATTTTTAAGTCACACATATCTAACATACGTGATCTGAAAGCTTTGTTCATTATTTTTAAATTTGCTGCAAAGATCATTCACATCGGTTAGGTATAGACTGAGCTACTGTCGTTTTGAGCTATGCTCACGATGAGCTCCAGCAGCGATGCCCATATTAGGTCGATTCAATAAATCGAAACCGGGCAGAAACCAAAACAAAGAAATGATTCAAATGTTCACAGCTGTTTAAGAATACAAATCTTGATGAACCTTTCTTCAATCACAAGATAGCAGACACCCTTCCCATCCAGACTGGACCTTTCACTATAGAGGAGCTTCAGATCTGCCTGAAGAAACTAAACAACACCAAGACACCTGGTCCTGACAAAATTCCTGCAGTAGTCTGGAAGAATCCACTATTCCATGATCAACTGTTAGAATTTTGTAACAACACCTACATGGGAAACAAACCAGCTGCCTTTTCAACATCATTCATCATTCCTCTACCAAAGAAAGGCGACCTCCAACAACCCCAAAACTACAGAGGAATCACACTGTCACCACTGGCATCTAAGATCTACAACTCCATGCTGCTCAACAGAATTAGTCCTCACATAGATCCCATTCTCAGACAGAACCAGAACGGTTTTCGCAAAGGCAGATCAACACTACCTCAGATACTTGCCCTCAGAAGGATCATAGAAGAGTTGAGAATTTCCAAAAGAAAAGCTTCAATTGTGTTTGTAGATTTTTCCAAGGCTTTTGACAGTGTGAACAGGAATGTAATGCTGCATATTCTCGCCAACTATGGTGTCCCAGACGAGACTGTCAAGGCAATTGCCATCATGTATGATAAACCCATATAGCTTTGTGCAGACCATGGATGGGCCAACAAATGAGTTCCTAACAACTACTGGAATCCTTCAAGGAGATACTCTTGCTCCCTATCTCTTTGTAGTCGTGGTTGATTACATCCTCAGACAGAGTCTTGACATCATGAACGACAAAGTACTCACCATCAAACCCAAGCGTTCGAGACGTCACCAAAGTCAGTATCTCACAGACCTTGACTACGCAGATGATCTAGCTCTAACAGCTGATCTGATATGTGGTGCACAAGATCTACTAACATCACTTGAGAATGCTGCAGCAGACAAAGTCGGTCTAAATCTAAATGCCAAGAAGACTGAATATATGACTGTCAATGAGGAAGATTATCATCAACCTATCTGCACAACAGATGGTAGCCAACTCAAAGAGGTCAAGGACTTCAAATATCTAGGGTCCTATGTTGCTGACAGCAAGAAAGACTTCCTGTCACGCAAAGGACAAGCCTGGAATGCCTGCAATAAACTACACCACTTATGGCAATCTGGTATCTCCAATTCAACCAAGCTGAAATTCTTTAGAGCCTGTGTAGAGAGTATCCTGTTATATGGATCTGAGACCTGGACCATGAAGAAAGAGCTACAGGACAGACTGGATGGCACCTACACCAAGCTTCCTATGCGAGTACAAAACATATCCTGGCGTGAGCACAAGACCAAAGCACAGATATATGGAGATATCCCTCCAATTTCATCTTCTGTTGCCAAACGCCATGCAAGATTTTTGCCAGGTCAATTGCATCGTGATGATCAGTAGTCTCAGACGGTCACATGTTGGAAGTTACCATGCCAAAACAGGGGGTCCGGTTCGCCCCTTTAACTACATTGATGTGATTGCGCGAGACATTCCAACCGGATCCTCTGACTCCCCAACTAAGGACAAACAGGACCTTTTGGCGCTACATGGTGAACAGCATTCATCTCGGCGCTGTCCCCCCCCCCCCACCCCGGTAGATAGAAGAAGATACATTTACAACATAGCTTGTTTATATATTCCGTGTAAAAACGTAAACCAAATAAAAGCAATCACAAAATAATAGGTTAAAATTTTACAGAAGTTGTAATTTGCGTGTTTTGTGAAAGCAAAGTTTGAGTGAAACCGTAGTAAACGTGTTTTAATTTCACATAATCGCGAGGATATCTGAACCTATAGATGTGTAATCATAAACAGTAGATACTTGTTGAAATGTTTAAAGGTACGGATATTGCTTGTCTCAAATTCTTACCATAGCAAATAGTCCCATTACCGGAGTAGCCAATTTTTTTGCCAATGCAGTTGAAGGAACCGAAAGTGTTGACACAGTCTGCGCATTTGAATCGCACTTATCAAAGGCTTTTCTCACATTTCGTTCACATCGGAAATTGAAACACATTTGGATATATTATAAACATCCCTTATTTTTCTTACCAACCGTACATGACAGGTTTAATATTGTTACTTTAGCATTCTTAACCATAGTAAGCAGGATGGTTCTCAGTTGCCGTAGTAGCCAGTGGCATATGCAGTTGAAGGAACCGAAAGTGTTTGACACAGTACCTCTTGAATCACATTATCCAAGGCTTTTTCTCAATTCGTAGTTACATCTGAAAAAGATAGAAATATCTTGCGTTATATCTTCATGAGTGAGTTTGATATTTTGGTATTGCGTATTTTTATATTTAATGTTTTTTTTTTCAATTAAAGATAATCATAACAAATCACGTAAATATGGGTGTTTTTATTTTAATGTAACTTTTAATCTACAGGTATGTTGTAACTTTCACTACAATAATCAGCTTCACTATTTTCACAATTTTCCCCTTGTAGCCGTCGAGACAGGAACATAAAAATCCACCAATTCTGTCATGACAGGTTGCACCATTAGCGCAAGGTTCAGAGCTACAATCCGTTGATTCTACGTAACAGCAGAAAATATCACCATTATAACAACGAGACGTACCTATTTTAGTAAAGAAATGCAACTACATCATTGCCCGTATCCAGGAGTGGCATGGTTTTGGGGTGTATAATAATTATAATAGGGGCCCCAGGGGGCTTTTTTTGATATAGAGTGTATCAGGTGGCGCATGGCTACAGAGCGCAGAGCTCTGTAGCCATGCGCGTATGTTCAAGGTAATTATGTTTGATAGAGATTACGTTTGAAGGGGAATTTTATTCTTTCTATCTGGAGTTTTTTGAGTTTATCACCGGTAATTTAACAGAATCTG
>JAMKCH010024462.1:0-48347 GCA_023653785.1 Ophioderma brevispina
ATTGATCATTGCTAACTTAAATTTTGAAATTTGACTTTCCAAAATGTTAAAAATGAGAAAAAGCCCATAAAATAATAAAAATAATAAAGAAATAAAGGAATATAAAAGAAATGTCTGTCAAAATATATTTTACCAATGCAATTTTACTTTCTAATTTTCACATGTTTTTAATGTAGCTTGACTCACAAATTTGTAAAAAAATACTCAATTTTGAAAAAAAATCACCTCCACCTCATTTTAGCCTCTTTCTTGATTTAGAGCCTTGCCCAATTCCGCCTGGTTTTGATATACCACATGTTTGTTCAAAATACTGAAAGGACAGAAAAGGAGAGCGAGTGTAAAAGGACTCTTTGGTGTAGGGCCTACCTAGCTTTTGGCTAAAAAGCTAACATTTTAGACTTTTTGGCAAAGAAGGACACTTAATTTGGAAGAATGTGTAACTAAATTGTAACAAATTTTACCAGTTTTCACTAAAAAAAAATGTTCTAAGTTCAAAGGTTCACTTCATGATCAAAACACCCTTTTTATGGTTCAACAGATATTTTGAAGTGTCCATTCCACCCGGCTTTTGCAATTACCTGGCTTTCTTGACACAGACGAGCTCTTTTAAAATACTTTTTTAAAACCGTTTTTCGTGACTACCCATTTTTTGCATTTAGTATCACCCCAGAAATGCAAATATGTTATGTTTGGTGTCAGGACACCAATTGCTTTTCCTCTCAGGTGACCCACTCCTGCTAACTGCTGGGAAGACTTCAACGCTATTCCACAAATTTTTCGCTGGAGTGTAAATGTCCCACCAGCAGTTTTAAGCACCTTTTTCACCAATTTCCCCCGATTCTAGTCAAATTTTCAGCTCCCAAGCCTGCAAATTTCTCAAAATTTCAGTTCCCAAGCCCCTACTTTTGGAGACAAAATCAGTTTGCAAAAAAAAAAAAAAAAAAAAAAATGTGTTGCAATTAACATATACCCACTTAGTTTAGAGTCAAATCACAGTTAGCTGAAAAAGTCCTAAGAACACCCATCTTCAGTCTTCACATAAAAATTGCAGGAGTCCCCCTTGTTTGCCATTGTAAAATCCCCTGACCTCTTGACTTCTACCCATATCATCAAGCCAATCTGCACCTACGTGATGTAATGTTAATGCAAGCCATAATGTATACATGCAGGCTAGCTGTTTCTTTATATTAGGAGTGGGCTATATCATATCCAGGGGCATCCCGGACAGTTTTCATAGGTGTGGGTGGGGTGGGTAGGGGTGAGGGTCACCAATTGCCGACAAACCGCCCATGTACCAGCATTAAAATGAATAAAAACACAAACATGTTCGATGGGTGTGTTGGGGAGTGGTTGGTGTCTGTGTATAACCCTCGTCTACCGAAGGGTGGTTGGTTACCACCCACTTCAGATTTTCTTTTCTGCCTTGCTAAACCCCCCTTTTTTGGTGCCAAATTATTTAATGTAATTGTCAATTGAAATTTTGCACTCCTTTTCGTGCAAAAACAAACATCCACTGGGGTATAGGTAAGATAGGTTGATCCCAAAGTGATGGATGAGAGGGGGTGGCAAAAGGAGTCACACATGCCACTGCATTTAATTTCTAAAATGTAGTTGTATCTGAAGTTTTTTTATAGGCTTAAATAAATAAGGGCCTTTTTCTCCTGGAGCCAGAATGTTATTCTTTTCCTTGAATATTTTAAAAAGACCTGTCATTGCTTAAATTTAAAACAAAAATGTTCACGATGCACTCATACCGACTTGCTATTCACTCACTCAACCGCCAAGCAACCCATTCACTCCACACCAGAGTTTATTGCTTCCTGGAATCCTGCTTTCAACAAGAGCCAATTCTCTTGCAAATGCGTATTTGACATGGTTCTTGTGCTTATTCACGTGCGTCAATACGCAAGCTAAGCTGCAATTTTGTTCATGTAAACAGGATGCACTTGAAGCAAAAATTGCAATTTTTAGGCCTATTTCATTGTTTTTCTTGAAAACTAAATTGGTGACACCCAGTTTTTATTGGTGCACCGAAAAGATCTTATTTCGGTTCTTAACATAAGTAAAAAAATAATAAATCGTTTGATTTTTTCATATTTTATGCCTGGAAAACGGTAACATTTTTCTGTTTTCCCATAGAGCACTGTACAATTTTTTAAAAATATTACACCTTTTGAACAACTTATAGCTCAAAAATGAAGTTGGTGACCCCCATTTTTTATTTCAGATTTGTCAACTACATCAATTAAAATACCATATATCCAAAAATTAAGAAAATCATTTGATTATTTTAATTATCCCGCGAAACCCCTATACATCTTAAGCCCCCTTATCAGCCTTATCTCCATTCTTACCAATTTGCTGGATTGGCGAAAAAAATCAATAGAAGTTATACCCATTGTACGCATCTCTAATAGCTTCCAGGGCTTACAGGTGAGGTTTTTCCCTCATCAAAAACAATACATCATGACAATGAATTAACGTTAATTTCATGATTTCGGCCACTTGCTTTCGCCTGGTAACAGGGTACCAACGAATCAATGATCCTAACTTTCACGTTTTTCCCCTCAGGAGCATTTTTCACAGTTTTCACCAAATCATCTGAGTACAAATTTTGAGTGGTCAAATGGTCCAGCCAGGTTGGAGGGTAAAACAAAAGGGTGTACTCTAGACGGCCAAAAAAAAGTTTTTACAAATAAAAACAAAAAAACACGCGTTTTTAACCTAATTTTAAAATTTTATTCAGAAATAAATAAAAAGTTTGGCCGCAAGCAGCCCAAAAAAATTGGCGAAAAGTGGGGGCCAAAAATGCAAAAAAAAAAATCTTGTTCATTTGCATTTTCCTCTTGAAGCTGTGGCTACTGTTTTAATTAGGTCTTTGACCCACCTGAAAATAAAATTGGACATTATCCCTCAAAGTTTCTCTAAAAGTATGCTGACTTTTAATTAACAAGTAACACACTATATAAACATTGCCTCGCTCAGACAGTAACAGTTTCTTTCATGTAATAGGTTAAGCTCATCTCTTGATGATCTTTCATGGTTTCCCTCGCCGATCTTCAAAATCATCCTGATAATATAGGCGAGTGCGACTTTTTGATTAAACCAAAAGACGTCAGTCAAACTCTGCTCCCGTCCGATAATATAACATATGGTTTACTTAAAAAGCTGCCTGTGCCCATTATTTCATGGCAACTCTTTTTAAACGATCTTTTAGGTAAACCCTCGAGTCCGGACCTCTCTAGCTGGACTGAAGCAGGGTGCGTGTCTTCTATCATCAAAAAGGTGCTACTGATATCCTCTAATGTTTAGATGATCGCACTTGTCCCGTGCCTCGCAAATATACACCAGTTTCTCTCAACAGAATTGAACAAATATTATAATAAATATTGTAACTACCTCACTTCCAGAAAGCTTTCTAATAGGAAAGAATGGTTTGCTTGCATTGAGCACAACCAAGTTGTTCATGAATACTTTTTTCGATGCAAAAACAAAAACCGTCCGTTCATGTCCACTTGGTTTGACTTGGAGGATGCCTTTCGGTTTCTTTTTTCCCCCCCCATGATACTCTTTCGAGTACTCTCGCATGAGCCAAATACCATGATAATGTTAAGACTACATATTAAATTCTCTATTCAATAGCTCTGGCAAGGTTCTACAAAAACTGGTCCTCCAGAGAGTCTTTTCCATTTCAAAAGGAGGCATCTTCAGGCGACCCCACTTTCACCTATTATCTTTTATATTACTATGTTTTTGATGCCAATTATTCAGTTGCTTGAAAAGGATTCGCCGACGGATTACATATTTGACGGGAATAAGGGTCTTACCACTACACTCCGTTTGCCGGATACGGATTTTTGTCTTATACTGGCATAACGCACTCATTCAGCGTTTGTTTTCCAAAATAAAGCTCGCTTTCCCTGAATCATGGGTTGTTGAAACTCAAACCCCTAAATGTCGTCTCTTCAATGTAGCCTGTTGAATCACACCTGTAAAACTTTCCTTATCAAGCTCGGTGACAAACTCATTATTCCCTCGGTTGGAACGGAGTGCTCACAAGTTTGGATTAGTGGTCTCGCGAGTCGTGCCTAACTCAGAAGAAAGACACGAAAATGAAGAGGCAGCAGAGGGTTGACAAGTGGGCGTACAATATAAATAAATCGCCTAGACAGGCCAGAGAGAAAATCGCATTGTAGGCGGCAATGATGGGCGGCCCGCTCGGAGGAATCAGCTCACAGGGAATGATTGTTGTGTGGCCCACCTCGAAAAGCTCGATGCCTTACGGAGTAGATAGGTGAAAAATTCTCGGTATTCCTCATCCAGCACATGGCTTGTTAATTCATATTCCAAAAGGCTATGTATTAAATTCAATTTCTGATTGGTATCGGGAACACATTTATCTGCCACATTTCCTTCCGCACGAGTTAAGGGAGGGACTCTTGTCAACCACTGTCTTGACACAGGAACTCAAGAGCAAAGTCCATAGGATAGAAAAAATTGATTATATGAATCTGATCATTTTTACAGGGGTATAGCGAATGAATCGAATGATAATTCCATATACACATAAAGTTCCCCCTCTCCTGCCTTTTTCCTCATTGACTGGCCAGCTTCCTGCTCGCACGGACTGGTTTCTATCCGAACCAGGTTTTAAGAACCCCATGCAGACAAAACTCCTTCTTTGAAGAAGATTCAGAACAGAGCTAAGTCCTACCTCAGTGATACAGGCAACTATGGCGATGGAAACTCACTGTACCAACTTCTCAAAAACTCCCTTTGTTCAAGGTTCGGTCTTTGGAGTCTTTCGTGCCTGCTGAGCAAAGCTCACCCATGGAAAATATTATTTAAACCCTTATCAGCGTTTGGAAGTTTTCTGACCAATGCTCTTGGTGACACTCTCAATAATAAGGTCAACCTCAAAAATATGGGGTAAGCTTCTTTACTGATAATTTCAAAGCTTGTGGAAATCGCGATACCCCATCATGTCCTCATAATTGTCAACAGCACTTGAACAAGGACGTATTAAAGACATGAGACATAATAATATCCTTTAATTATTGTCAAATATTGGAATCTGTATTTACGCAATAGCGATGAAAAAGTTTCTCCTGATGTTTTGTCTGACTTGGTGGTCGGAGCTCACAAAACCCATATGCCTAGCATTACCACTGTTCACCTGAGTGCACTATCACAAAACCTCATTCTGACACAGTTTGCATATTTTGGAAAAATCTTAAAAAAAAACTCACCATTATTATTAACTGTCCCTTTTGAATTTGGGCCTTGGACAGGCTCCTTCTTTCTAAAGTGCAATAAATATGCTCCTTTAGTTGCTGATATTGAGAGCTCTGGCTACAAAGTTAAATATAATTGCCATCGGAATTGGCCTCTAGAGGAAATTAAGTGCCGAAAATAAATAGCTCACAGAAATTCTTAAATCTGCAAAGGCCTGTCACCTGAGTATTTTGTGATGGCACTGTACCAAGTTTTCATATTTGGTCTTCTTTTTAGCATATTTCAAACGCCAAAATATGAGCCCTACCGTGGAATTACCACCTCTTTGGGAACTATAGCCTTTTATCATTCTATTTTTTATCAAAGTCCCTTTGGCGGTACGTGGTGTGTTTTGGGTTGTGTACTTGCATGCTTGGAGTGTGGTATGTATTAGTTGGTTTTTGTCTTGAGTGATTTGGTTTGGTTTAGATGTTTCTTCTTTGTTGTGTCTGTTTTGGTGTGTTGTGGTGTGTGTGTGGTGTTGTTGGTGGTGTGTCGGTGTGTGTGTGTGTCGGTGGTTTTGGTGTAATTGTGTGTATGCACATGTGTGTACGGTGTTACTATGCGCTTCTATTTTTATATGTTTTTGTCTGTGTGCTTTGGCTTTGTATCATTAACTGATGTTTTTCCTTATGGTCTGTTTGTACCCCATTTCATTCAAATGTCTTGCGTGCCGCTTTTTTTTAAGGGCACTGTTCTAGACCTCTGGTAACATATTATTGACATGTTATAATTTGCCTTTTTGTTTTTAATTTCATAAAGTGATGAGAAAAAACCTAACACGTTCCCACATCCAATAACTAGCATCTAGTTTTACTCAGTTGCCGACAATGTTTTAACGCTGGCTCAGTTACTGTGGATGGGTTCCCCCTTAAGTGACCAGGGATTAGCAGCGATTTAATCCGAAACATCGCAAAACAATCAGCAAAATTCATATTTTTTAGATTTTTGTTTACTGGGCATGGATATGCACAGAACCTGCCCGTTTTAAATTACCCCCACTGTGAGAACAACCCCAAGCGCCTAATGCCTGTGGGGACATTTCCGGTGGACATTTCCCTTGGGCGAAGACCGTTTTGTGCCTTGACGTACTGCTGGTGGAACGTTTCCTCCATCCTCAAGGAATCGCTGAAACGAATTGCTGGCATAGTCACCCCACCAACGTGGTGATAAGACGTTCGCCCCCCCCTTGAGTTTTTGGGACCTATTCAATTAAGCCGGGAGGGCAAATTAAAGAATCAAAATGCACATTGCCCACCACGTATTATCTTGGAGTACACCCCCGGTCATCATAACTCACGTCAACCCTCCACTAAATACAATTTCATGTCATCGTAGGGAAACGCAACAATAGTGTATTGCAGCCTTAACATTCCAATTCCCTCACAACAAACATGATTAACAGAAGTCCCGTGCGCCCTATTGAATTTTTCACCCTCTGCAAGAATGTTACGGGGTCACCTATCAATGAATCGATGATAAGTGCGCTGTGAAGCTGAGCTGTGAAGCTGTGATGTTTTCCCCCTTGAGAGTCTGTTTTGCTTCTAACTGCCGATGAGACTACCATTTTTTCTGGAAACTGTGGGCTAGAGGTAACATCCCACGTCCCCACTACAGCACATGCGTTCATATAGTCCATTACTATCTAGGGCACATGTGGTCCATGGATACAACGACGACTCATGACCCCAGGTCCTGGTGTCTTCGATCCCGCTGAGGGCCAATGTGTTGTGCACTTGGGCAAGGCACTATTACCTCGCTTTCCCATGCTCTCCCACCCAGGTGCTAAATGGGGAGCAGTTTATTAAATTGTCCCATTGAGCGCCGCCCAAAGGTCTGAGCTGCTGGGCTATTTTTTTTTTTTTTTTTTTTCGATTGTAAGGCCAGCGACTATTATTCTAGTGACAATCTGAATAATGTAAATCGCTTTGATACGTTGTGAGACGGCCTAGACTTCTAAATGTCGACCATTTCATTTTAATCTTTATTTATATCCTATAATTCCCACACAACTACCTCTAGCTATCATCCACCCTCCGCAGTTTCTGAAATTGATGACACACACCAGTAATAACTGCCCCATCTGAAAATTCCGCAATATACCTGTTTTTGGAGCGAATTTCCGAACGGAAGCAGCACATTTTGCACTAAATTAATATATCAGGTATTGCAATCGATGAACTGTAATATGTTTCAATGTATGGGGGCTTCCAATTTGTGTTCCGATACGATACCCTAAATATCGACCGTAGAAATTTTTGGTTTTATCACTTATTGTTTTTTAACCGTGCCAGCCCGTTCGAAGGCAAGAATGTGCTTTACAATACATATCTCATTTTTAGGCTGTTAGGTTGAAATGGGCCGAGCGACTCTATTTTGTGTCTTGATCCCGCGTACTTAACATGTATTATTAATGCAATATATTAATACTCACAACCTAGCTGACCTGGCCTGCTGAGGCATGGACTCCCCATAGTGACAATTAATCATAATGCCATGTACTAAATCACGGAGGAGGGTCATGCCAAATAGCGTGTAACTGATATGACAAAATTTGTTGTCTCACATTCTTCAATATTTTCACTTCTTCACACAAAAAATATTACCTGATTCCGCCTGGAAAGTATTCCTTATGTTAGCAACCAACTACACAGATCGAATCTGCGTTAGTGGGATATAACCCACTAACACAGATGAAGGTGTATTGAAAACCACGGCATCCACATCTTTCCATTAGCAGTGTGGGCCACCAATGCCACATTGTTTACATCCCAGTCTTCCTCTACCATAAATATGAAATTCCCAACTTACCTATGAAGCACATGACATGATACCAGCATAATCCAATGCAATCCGTTGAACAATTTTGTTGAATGCTCAATATCATGAAAATCAGAGAAATTGGGAATTGTGCACACAGTTTCAGAAGTTCTTCCTTGTGTTATTAATTGAAAGATGAGAACAAAGAATTAGGTCAGCGAGCATTTTTCTACGACCCTAATCACATTATGTTAACTATGAATGGGAGGTTTAATCAGTTGTTATGTATGGGCGTTGCCAGAGTGCACTGGTACACACTCAAATTGTACTTTTTGCCCTTTGCCATGTGCTGACATAGCAAAAGCTTAAATTTGTAAACATAAAAAAAACCAACTCACACACAATTCAGCTACGTCTGATTAATAATTTGTTGGACAGAACAAACACACGCGGCGTGGGCTGCGTGAACCAGAGGAAACACATCGCCCTCGCTTTCGCGATCGTAATTGTTGAAGAATACGCACACACCCTCGGTTCTTTGGTTGCTCTTACATGAGGCGTGGGCGTATCTCCTGTCCAGTAATTCTTAATCCTCAAAACAAAAGCCCTTGTAGTGTCTTTGTGAGTCCTGTGGGGATAACATGGACTCGTTGTGAGTCTGTGAGATAGACAGGACCACAGTTGATGGAGTAAGCCAACAAAAGATAGTCCTCAATATCGTTATCAACTTCATTTAGGAAGTGAAATTTAATGAATTTCATCACAGGTGTATTGACTAAACAGATCGACTTGTTGTTTTCCTCGGCAAAAAACCATATTGAAATGCCTCCATTTAATTATTTCTTACGTTATTTGGTTTGTCTCCTTTTTTTTGTTATTACCAGCCATCTCAATTTCTAAATTACTTGAGACTTTGGACTAAACTGATTAAAAACATATGCAAATGATTCATCCCCTGTTGAAAACACCTTATTTTATACGGGCATATTTTGCCAGCCATCATCCATCTTGGTTTAAACAGACTTTTACACAACAGTGCTTATTCCTAAAAAGTCGCTATTTTAAACTCGTCACCGAGTAAGAATGCATTTCAAATTGGATATTACGGTGCTAAAGGTAGAATGTAGTGTTTAGCGATAGCCCCTGTGAACTATTAAATTTGAAGCAGGTAGAAGATGAAAATTGGAGGATGCAATGGCTGTCAGTGGTCGAAATTTGAAGGCTACCCAAAATGGTCCAAGTTGTTTGTAGTTTTGGGACTTACCATGTTACACGGCCTACGGTTAAAGAACGTCCTTTGGAATTCAAATTATTGGACTATAGGCTACCCGGTTACCACAATGTTCTCAGCTGTCTTGCGAGGTCCTGCTGTTTCTTCAGAAACACTTGGGCAGTAAGTATTTGGTGATTGAAGAAATTTCCGGATTAAAAGTGAAAGTCGCTCAGTCAAACTTGAGTCTTTATATCGCCATCATATTATAATTTCCGAAACAAATGCGTTGTTCGAGATATCTAACCGTAAATGCCACTCATTTAACGGTTACGAGTCTCACGGACCAATAATCGCCCATCAACTTATATTTCCCGAAACAAATGGCTTGTTTCGAAATATCTAACCAGGATCTTCAGGTACCAGAAATGGTCGGAAAGCCTGGGGGGGTACTCGACCCAAATTGGGTACGGGTTTACTCCACCGGGTAATAACTCGACCCTGTTTTATCGTGACCAAAATTGTACAAAAATATGACCCATTATATAGTTGTTCCGAAATTTCGACCCATTTATATCGTGGCTTTGAAATTTTGCACCATTTTCATAGTAATCTCTTAGCAAAGTCGGCCCATTTTCAAAGTAAACTTTTTCCAAAACAGAAAATCGCCCCATTTGCATGATAAAATGCGACCAAAAATTGCAAAAATGGACCCATTTATATAATAGCATGACCTCAAAAGTGACCTCTTTAAGTTAGCCTGGTGGGAAATACCCCTTTTTTTAGTAAGGCGTGAAAATTGACCCATATCGGCGGCCTTTTCCACTGAGTACCCCCCCCCCCCTGGGCGGAAGTTCAACCAAAATATACCGGTTAATCCTTGCTTTAACTTAGCATCCTCAGTGAAAAAGTTAATCCGATCTGGAAGCTTACGGCCAAGTAAAAAATATACTATTTCTGTCCTCGCGCGCATGCGTTTGGGCTGCCGCATCAAAAAAAGTTTTTTTTTTCTTTTATTAATTTTGTTTTTTTCTCGAAAATTCCCTCGAAAATCGGAGTAATTATCACATTTTCGTTCCTAAATTCGTTCTCCTTATGGCCGTGTAGTTATGCGTACGTCAGCACAGGTAAGTCTATGATGCCTGCGATAAAAGTCTATTAATATTGAAGCTCCCTTTGGGACGTACTCCTCTTTCACAGTCGGTAATTTTATTTTAGTAATTTAGCAGTCTATTTAATGGTACTCATCACAGGTAGAGTCTATGACGCCTGTAATAAAAGTCTATGAATATTGACATCTCCCTTTATGGGGGGGAACGTACTCGCTTTTTCAGTCCGATATTTTTAATTTTATTCATTTATCCCCCGTGTATCGCCACTAAACACGTGATCATCAAAATAAAAGTAACGACTGGAAATAACGACCATCGGAGAATGTTTAGAGCGCATTTTAAATCCAGCTTCTTTCAGAAAACGGGAAAATACCCACGGAAATCGCGTTCAATCATTGTCTTCTGCGTGAAATAGGCCATTATCTTCTTCCGATTAAGGACCAAAATCATCGTTTGTGAGCTACAACCAACCAGAGGTGTTTAGATTTTCGCAAATGTACAGCTTTGGTACAAAGACGTAGAAGGATGTTTTGTGTGTGTGTGCATAAGAGTGCCGAATGGCACTTCATTCAGATTTCTGAAACAATATTATGGACGTACAGTACCGGATGCAGATCAGGACTTGATGGACCTTTTCAATGACTTGGGCGAGCGGAGATTGTGACAGCAACATCTCCCAATCTACAGTATGCAAAGGTCTTGTTTAAACTTTCTTATATTTGGGTTAATTTATTAAGGGCACATTGTTCAAGGTTAAAAGTTAGTAGGAGAATTGCCTTTGGACGCAAAAACATACCTGTGATGTCTGAGGAAAAGTAAGTCAAATTTTGCCTTTTGGAAAGGACAATCCGCACCTTGGATCGGCAATTAAAAAACAAAAAAAAAAAAAAAAAACTGCCCTCATCCTCCTTTTTTCAAAAATTAGGACGAGAAACAAGTTGTTTTTTTTACTTGGGCCTAAGCCTTAAGTTCTTTGCAAGTGCAGTTAACTGGCGAGAAACTAATTTACACATCAAAGTCCATCGCGAATTTTTCTACAACGCTCTCTGGAGGTCTCTACATCAACTGCACAGTGCAAGGAGTGTGTAGATAACAAATGCCACGCGCGCGTCGGGTTGATTGCGTATTGGATTCCCGTTGTCAAGAGTTCGTCACACACTTCTGAAGTTCTGGGTTTGTGCGCGCCTAGGCCCTAGTACACAGATCGAATCTGTGTTAGCAATTAAAGCTGAAGACACACATTCGATGGGTGTAAGGCCCTAGTATTTTGTTTCAGAATTACTTACCAAGAGGGTATGAATTCAGTATTCTGCCACCACATACTTCAACATGCAGTTTATTCCGTTGAAGCTGCCGAATTCACAGGGTGGTGGCAGAATACTAAATTCTTTCCACGAAGTCTGACTGAGAGTATCATTTGACAACAATCAACATTATTGAGGAGGTTGTTGAATTTGGATCCAAGCCTTGCCAGCTCGCCACTTGAGTCTTGATCGCCGAGACTGAGTCCTCAATGAACGCTGACTAAATTCTAACTTTTGGAAGGCTTATTACCTGCTCAGGAATATCATTTTTAACAACCTGTACTACAAATTTATTAAGAATATTAAACAACAATGAGCAAATTTGAGAACTTACTTTTAGGTGGTAAACGATTCCAACTACTCCTCTTGACAGCTCTTTCTCGGTTTCTTGTTTGTCAATATTCGCATCTTATAATTGCTCACGAGTGCTCGAAGTTCTCATAATTGGCATACAACAGTGAATTGTGCGTTCTAAAATGAGTTTTAAAGTGCGTCAATTGATGGCGTTTTGGTGAGCAGTTGCGCTGTACCAGGCCGTGTCAGACATCATTTTATTTGATTTCGGTGAAATGCAAGAACTATCTAGGTCATTACAGGGCCCTGGTCATTAGAGGGGCCCTGGGTCATTAAATACAATAGACTTTATAATAATTTATTTACATTTTATTTTGTTTTCAAAAAGGCTACTTTGAGTGAGCCGTTTTCCACCGAATTGGCTCCGAGGTAAAACAGTAGGCAGAACCTTCACTGTTTACCGTAGAGACAGAAAAAAATACTAAAGGTGGTGCAGGGCCAGGGTGGTGTTTTTGTGGCAATGAAAGAACATAGGCCCTATATCTTCTCTTGAGCGGGACGACCTGGGTTTTGACGGGTGCGAAATTCTTTGGTGCCAACTCACCTTCAAGCCCAAAAATGAGGATATTTTATTGGAGCATAGATCAACTGATTCATATAACCCTGAGACTTTGGCAGTTAAAGCCTACAGAGTACCAGGTTTACTTTGGGAAACAGGCGATGTTACTTCACCAGAAATGGTCCGTAAATGGTCTGCAGAGTAGGATTGTGAATATCGCTGATGATCATAATGATAATCTTGATCAGAAAGAAATTAGATTTTCCGACGAGAAAGGACCCAGTATCGGGCACAGAGAACTTTTTAGATATTTTGTTCACTAACCGCCTAACTTTCATTCAAGTTCCAAGTTCAAGTTTGAGCGACCACGCGACTGTACTGAGTTGCTGATATCAAAATCAGGGCAACCAGACCCGTGAAACCACCTATCTTCAGATGGAGAAACGTTGACGAAGCGAGTTTTATTGATTCGATGCTTGATCTACAGTCAAAATTTGTGCAGTCATTCTCCTTTATCTAGGGAAGTGGAGGAAAATTGGAATTACTTTAAGAATGGGTTGACAAATTATTAACTATGCAGACTGTTCTGCAGAAGGTAGCTAGAGTTTGTTAAAGACCTTCGCGGCATTCAACTGACCTTATTCGCATGTGCCGAAAGAAAGAAAGGTATGTTAAAGCAGTTAAGAGTGGACTAACATCAGATTCAGGTGCGTAACCAGACCTGAGCCTGTACCAATTTTAATATTTTCCAGCTCGCTGCGCTCGCCGGGTACACCCATATTTATTTAGTCCAGTTTTTTTTTTTTTTTTTTTTTCCTTCCCCTTTTCTTCTCTTTCCTTTCCTTTTTTCCCTTCTCTTTCCCCTTTCATTCTCTTTCTCCCTCCCCTTCTCCTTCTTTTCTCCCCTTCTTCTCGTCCCCATTTTAGTTGTCCGGATGCAGTCTGCCCCCTGTTCCACCCCGACAACTCGACTTTTTGCAGATGACTGCTTATTATATCGCAAAATACAATCTGCTGCGGACGAGGATTCTATTCAACAAGACCTTAACACTTTGGTCGCCTGGGCGGATACCTGGGGTGTGAAATTTAATCCTAGCAAATGTAACATCATGAGGATCTGCAGAAAAAGAAACCCTGGTATTCCATCATATACAATGCTTGTTGTTAGGCTCGCAGTGAAGGCTGAAATCTTGTATCTTGGAATTGCCATCCAAAGTAGTCTTAGCTGGAATCGTCAGACTGAGAATGCAGCCTACAAAGCCACTCGTATCCTTAACTTCATTACAAGAAATTTATATTCTGCTTCAAAGACCGTCAAGGAGAAGTTGTATTTTATCCTTGTCAGGCAGCATGTAGAATATGGTTGTGGTGCATGGAACCCACATACAGCCAAAATATTTCTTCGCTTGAAAAAGTACAGCTCGCTTTGTGTGTGGTGATTTTTCAAGAAAGAGCAGTGTCACCAAGATGTTGACCGAGTTGGGCTGGGCGTCACTGGAAGACAGACGTGAATCATCTCAACTCACCTACCTATACAAGATTATTGACGGTATTGCCTCTCTCTCTATATATATACAACTTGTAACCTTCAACCAAAATGTGATAGACAAAGGAGGGGAAATAATCACCAGTTCAATTAAATTACTGCCAAAACCAATCTTTACAACAAATCATTCCGAAAACTGTGAGAAAAGTGAGAAAATGGAATAAACTGCCACAAGATGTCATAAATGCGCCAACCCATACCCAATTGGAAATATGATTTAATTTAGCCATTCTCCAAACCTCTTTGTTAGCCTTTTGCATGAAGTACTCAAGAGGATAACCACCAAGTATCAACATGATCAAATAAGTACTACAATTTTTTTATTCCAGCAATCCCTCAACAGGAGGAATAGTTCATTGGTAGAACACCAGCAGCGCTGTCACCTTCGGAACCTAGTTTTATCCATTTTAAGATAAGCACTCCTGGTATATCTCTCTCTGTGAAGG
Organism: Ophioderma brevispina; assembly: GCA_023653785.1. Lineage (NCBI taxonomy): Eukaryota > Metazoa > Echinodermata > Ophiuroidea > Amphilepidida > Ophiodermatidae > Ophioderma > Ophioderma brevispina. Next base: position 14,506 of record JAMKCH010024462.1, read on the forward strand.
TGACTTAGTAGGGGAAAAATTCACCTTATGCAGTATCTCTTTGTCTTGATTAGTGCGTTCTGGGCTTTGGACCAGACTGGTTTTGTGAGCGCTCAACCATTCACTTCCCTCAGAGCATTATTGCTGGAGTTGCTTGTAGCTCCATCTGTCTGATGAATGCCTTTGAGCTTCTGCTGAGCCAGATGACATAGCTTGTTCTGAGTGCAATTTTGGCAGCTGTATCAGTTATAGCCTTCCTCTTTCCTTTAGGAATGCCCAACACTCTGTCCCCACTCACTGGAGAACTATACTGCAGAACAAGTACCTATAGGAATTCCTTTCTACCATGCACATCCAATGATTGGAACAAACTTCCTAATAATATTGACAGTCCATGGAGTCTTTCCAAACCCAAGTCCTTCCCCATGTACATCCGTCAAACATGCCAAAGGAGCACTCTAAATTTCATGGATTTAAGAGTTAATCCTAGTTAGTGACCAATTAGTGTTAGGATTTAAAATTAATCTCTATTGCATTAACATTAAATAATACTAGATTTGAATTTAAATCTAATAAGATTGAATGTAAGGCAAATGGGATTTAATTTTAAATCTATTTTGATTGGTTACTAACTACAATCCTGGATATATTTTTAAATCCCTGTTTAGAGTGCCTCACACAAGTCCATGGCCTTTTTTCCCATACCTGAGGCATGCATTGTACCAGTCTGCTGCATGTACCGAAGATGAAGATGAGGTAGGCCCTATAGCCTCTGCAATATACAGGTACCAAACCCGGCCATTCCAACTATAGGCCAATCTTACTATGCTTATGTTGCATTGTAAAATGGAACGCATCGTACTTAGGCGTCAAAACACATAAACTCCAATAGTATAATTAATAAGCGACCATTACAGTTTCAGGGAATGCCTATCAACAGTAATTCCACTCATAAACTGAACAAATGACTATTCTGAAACACTTAAACAACAGGGGACAAACCCCGTGACAAACTGATTTGGACTTGCTGGATTTCATCAAGGCCTATGACAATGTTTTTCACCAACATCGTTCAGACAAAATTATTATGGAATTAGATGGATAAATAATTTTCCTGTAAAGCAGTCTTTCTCTGTACACATTCCTCATGGGTTAACGTCACATCCGGGTTTCCGCAAGGCTAGGTCCTTGGACCAGTCTTGTTTTTTATTTATTTTAGGCCCTTTAATACACAAGAACATATCTAGTCCGCCATCAAGTTATTTGTGGATGACAGTATTGAGTACAAGGCGATGGAGAACCAAAGAGATCACAAAATTCTCAAAGGTGACCTTAATATTCTGGCATTGTGGTCAAAACTTGGTTGGTGCATTCATAACAGTCGACTGCAGATCCGTCGGAACACATTTTTCAATGAATTGCGCCGGATGATGATGTCAGTGTTACAACGAGATCGATTGGGCTTTATTCCGAGCTATTCCGTACTGAAAGTCCGACGGATGTGGACTCGACCGGTCTCATTTTTTCCTTCTTAAAGACACTATCAGTGATTTGCTAAATCAGAAAATCGAAAAAATCATCAAAAATCAGATTTTTGCATGTATGTAACAAGTACAGGTATCCTAACATACCCTGCAAATGATAAGACCAAGAGCAACCTAGTAAGGACAAAATCGGAAATTTAAGTCATAACTGTCCGTTCGGACACTTACTACAACACGTAATTGAATGGGGATCGTAGCTTGGAACACTGCCGTTTTCTTCCTGTGCTGTCAAGTCTTCATTTGGAAAGTAACTGATATGAGAATTCTACAACTTATCCTACACTTTTGAGCTATTCCTGCCAATTTTACAATATTTATCAAATCACTGATAGTGTCTTTAAGTCACCTTCATAGAGGGAGATTATCATGAGTGCTTATCTTAAAACGGTTAAAACTAGACCTCCGAAGGTGACCGCGCTGGTGGTCTACCATGAACTATTCCTTGCACCAACAATCAATTTAGTAGGACTGCTTGGTCTCCTTCGTAAAATTCATCTTCCTGCTCACAATTTTTACTACTATATTGGTCTCCAACGAGAAATTCCAGTGGGTCCGGGAATCCCAATAACCACCACAGTCATGGCTCAACCGCTAATATCAGAGAATGCCGGGGGTGGTAGCTCCACGTATGAATGGATATGGGTGTAAGGCTGGTGCTCCATTCGACTGACAGAGGACCTTCAAAAAATAGGGGTATTTGGTGAGACGGCCAAATTGACCTAAATAGGGTTTTTTCGGGGGTGACAAATTTGATTTTTTTTCCCAAAAAAATGGGGTCTTTGAGTAAAAATATTCCAAAATTTCTACAACAGAAGGTCTTTGGGCGAAGATGTTAAAAATGTCCTCCCAAAATAGGATCTTTGGGTGACATTGGTAAATACCACCCTAGAGACTAGCGCTAACGCCTTAATCCGTAAGTCTCTTAACAAAGTCCCAACCCCTTGAAACAGTCTCTAAGGAGTTTAAGAGTGGGAAAGAAAACTTGCCTACCAACCAAGTAACGTCTAATTGGTCTTGACCGCATGGTGAGCATCTTTCCACCTAGAGCTGACTCCTCAGGTTCTACTGGCGATTCTCAACAGATTGAGAAACCACAAGAAACCGATCTAAGATCATTGAGAGTGGGCTACCTGGAATCAGATTAGGACACTACCTGTTGTTGTGGATGTTGTTAATTGCTATTTGCAAATTTGTTTGTTTTGTTTTTGGGGTTTTTTTTTGCATAGCCTCGCAATTGACCAAGTCACTAAAAAACGGTTAGATTGAAGGCAGATAGCAAGAGGGTTAGCAAGGACGCTATAATCATATTAGTATATTTTATGCCTTGTTTTACGTATTTTCCTTCTTTATTATTTATATGTGTATATACCTATTAGGGCCTTACCCTTTGGACCTGCAGTGGCTATATCGCTCGAAATCATTTTTTGTTTTTCAAAAATTTCAAGATTACGTATTTTATGCACTGTAAAAAATACAGTCATTTTACAATAATTTACTATACAACAATTCTGCCAACAAACTATCGTAAAAAATACAGTGTACTCTAAACATTGATTTAATGAAAACACTTAACAGTCGGTGAGGTTATACAGAGATTGTGAATGTGTTGAGAATGAAAAAGCACTGGCGAACACATCAACCAAAATTTTACGGTTCATATACTGTAAAATTTACACTTTGTTGTAAAATATATTACATCAAACTGTAAAATATATACTGAATGAAAACCTGTAAAAGCTGTATTTTTACGGGTTTCTGTTAGCAGAATTGCCGCCAGCATTTTAAGTGTACAGTATTTTCCCCTGTATTTTACTAATTGCACTGTAATATTTACATCATTCCCATCATCCATCGGCTGCGGAGCAGGGCGACCACAGAATTCGGGGGTTTTCGAAAAGACCAGACCTCGAAACCAACCAGACCTCGACCTCGAAACACAGACCCGGAAGTGAATTCACTTAGGGTCTGTGTTTCGAGACACCCAGGGGGGATGTCTCGAAACATCAGAACTCGAAAACAACAGACCTAAGACTCTAGAACATCAGAGCAGAAAGTAAAGTCACTAGGGTCTGAGGTCTGTTGTTCGAGGTCTGATGTTTCGAGACCACCCCCCGGATCATGATTATCAGCGAGTACGCAATATGATCTCTGGATATACCTTCATTATCCACAGTCATCGTTTGTACAACGAAGGGCAAGTCGATATGATATACCTTGACTTTTCCAAAAGCCTTGACCAGTGTTCTATACCTGCTGTTCACAATTAAAAATCATTTGGTATCCACTCCAACCTCCCTGTTTGGTTCAAATATATTTGGCCAATTGGAAAACAAAACGGGTTGTTGTTGAAGGTAACTTTTCTGACTGGCTTCCAGTGCTGTCAGGAGTACCACAGGGCTCTATTTTAGGCCCCTGTTGTTATTTTGTATATCAACGACATGCCCAGTTCTGCACAGCCCCGCATTCTGAAAGTGATTATTTGATGACGACTGTAAGTTTTTTAAGGAATTTTACGACCATGTCTGACTGCCAATACACTCCAGGATGATATTGATGCTCTCTTTGATTGGAGTAGTACATGGGATTGAATTTTCATCTTCAAAATGTTCAGATTATCTCAATGACTCGATCCAGGAATATTGTAGAATTTGATTATAAAATGATTGTATTGTCCTTGACAGAATCACTTCTGTCAGAGAGATCTGGTGTTGAAGTCTCCTCTAAACTCTCCTGGAATGAACACACCGGTAAAATTGTTAGCAAGTGCAATAAAAAAGGAATGCTTAAACGTGCAATTGGATAAGATGCGCCAGATATGGTAGCTAAAACTCTCTACTCAGCCCAGTCAGGAGTATGATAGAATATGCTAGCCTCAATGGGAGTGGTACATATAAACAAAACATTCAGTAGATCGAAGAGGAGAGCTACCAAGTATAGATTCACTATCCTGAACCGGGCTACAGAGATTAGAATACTTAAAACTTATTGTTGCATACCTATGAAGGTAGAGTGTGACAGATTCCTGAAGATTTATATTACTTTTGTATATATTAAGAAAATCATGTGTGAAAATGAATCATAAATTATGAGTGAGGAGAAATGGAAAATATTATATAAAAATAGTGTTGTGCAATAAGCATGACTAATCTGATTGACTAGTTCTAAGTGGACTAGCGTGTGGGAACTTCCTGAGTATAACTGTCGCGAAGAAGTTCGCAGTCAAGAACAATTGGAGTACAGTGTCTTATCTTCTCCATTCTAAATCTATCAAGGTTCTTTGTTTACATTCAGGAAGCAAGAGTTCACACCTGTTGGCTAACATAGACTTTTTTGGTGATAATTGCTATGTCAAACACATCCGTACAGGCGGTGAGCATTTTTCAGCGAACGAAAAGGATTGTGAAATTTTAACTTGTCTTCTCATGTGTTGTTGCATCAGGGAATTTGCTAAGGAACAACTTCTGTGCCGTCATTTTTTCCTTGCCATTGACAAGAGATTTCAGCGAGTGTAGACCGCTCAAACAGAAGGGGAGAACTGTTAACAGTTTTTATGTTATAAAACTTTATTTTTTTTTACAATTCTGGAAAGTCGCTAGAATTGTCGAGCTGCACAAAATTTGGTGCCTTTGGAAAGAACGGGAAGTTTAACATTAGAATAGCCAGCAGGCTCTTAATTTTGTGCCAGTGCTGCCTCTACAAAGAGTTCACCTTTAACGCACTGAGTACCCTGTATGGACATTATACTACGTGAATCAAAAAAAAATTGGGCAGGATTAAGAGGATTGTGACCTTAGTGCAATCACTACATCATAGATTTGTTGTTGTTTTTATAAACACATCTAATAACTTCCAAATGTTGAACAAAGTGAAGAACCGATTAAAATATAAGCCAGATATGACCACATTTGTAAGTACAACCCCTTTTTTCGCCATTCCGAGGGATTTGCTCACATTAAACTTGTGTTTGTGAGAATGTCACAATATCAATATCATGATGCTTTGTCAACTTAATGGTACAGTTTCCTTGATATTTCAACTCGGATTAATAATGAATTTATTTATATACAATGTGCCACAGATCTGACTAATCCAAACACCAATTCACCTTTGCAGAGCAAGAAAACAAGATCTTGCCCATTGTCATGATTGTTAGGATATTGCAAAGAGTTTAGTCCCTTTAATTTGCATAACTGGTGTATCTATACCTAGATTGCAGTAGTAGTGTTGAAACCCGTTTCATTTACACATCAGGATCAATTAGGTGAGATTTTGTGTGAACATTAAATTCTTTTGAGATCAATGAAGAGATTATGGCTATTCCATAGATCAATTACACAAAAAGCATGGGTCATCATTACTTTCATAATGCTATGCCCCGTATATCGTACATTGACCTATTCTTGCTTACTCTGTGTAAATCCCATTTAATGGGAGAAAAAGGGGGTGTGCCTAAAAATTGGGTCCTATCTGGCTTAATTTTTAATCGTTTTCTTTCATTTTTTCAACATTTGGAAGTATATTAGATTTGCTTTATTAAAACAAGAAAAAATCTATGATTCAGTGACTTTATCAAGGTCAAGGTTATCTGCAACCGTTGCACAATTTTTTTTTGATTCACGTAGTATACCGAGTTGCAGTTATACTTCAGAATTTCTCCAAGTCTACAATTTAATCGGCCGGTTTAAAGCAAATGGACTTTTGCGCTAACGCGAAACTAGTTGATAGAACTGTAACAGCAAGAATTGTGTCGCCAAGATTTTTGTGTACCTGATTCTACAGTACAGAGACTGGTGCGCACCCAACAAGAACTTTGAACTTTAGTAATTAATGATTATGTTCATGGTGTGTTTGTAAATAGGTAAGAAACATAATAATTTTTTGTGCATTGTTAATTGTGTATATTGTGTGATTGATGATTGATCGATCAGATTTCATTTATGTATTAAAATCATTATTTTGAATTTACATCTTGGTCAAGTCAATCTTCTTACAAATAGTCATTGTGAATTTTGTTTTATGAACCACGAGAGGTTGTTTTTCTGACCGTGGGAACGTCCCGTAACAAGAGAAATAAGTGATCTTAACCTATTTCACAGATGCAGGTTTGGCCCCGGGGTTTGGTCAGTATGACATTTCATTAGATCATTTTGTTGTTTTTAATTCAGCAGTGCAGGGCCATCCCACCACTAGGTCTTCCTCTGATTGTCATCTTCTTATTCCTCAGGTTTGAAAACAGAATCTCATAAATCCACATTTTTTTCACAGGATTGTTCGTATTTGGAATCAACTACCCCCACATCGGATCCACTACTTCTTTCTCCATTTTTAAATCTCACATCCTTGATTTTTACAAATCTAAATTCACATCTAATTTCGACTCGGCAAATACTTGTTCTTGGCTGACTTACTGTCGCTGTTCTATCTGCAGAGTTTGTTAAAAAGCTCCCTCCCTTTAGATCTTGTTTTGGCCTCCTAGGTGGGATGGTCCTAGAGGTGCTTTGTCACCTGTTCATCCCATCCTTTCACTGGTATTTGTGCAATTTTGTATTATAATTTTTGAAGTTATCCCAGTCATGCCAGTGCAATTTTATATTTTATATTCTATTCTGTAATGTAATATACAGACAGTTAAGAATAGGGGAAGGGTAAATTGTCCCTCCACATTAGAGCATTGTCCACACATTTGTCCCCAACAGAGACTTGTGGCTGTTCAATTAGTTTCAGGAGTCAATTTCCCAACTTTTTCCATGAATTTCATGATTATTGGCCCCGGAGAGTGAGTCCCCATTTCCCCCCAGAGCATAATTTCTGGTGCTTCACTGTTGGGAAAATAATATATTGATTAGTTCAATGCACGATAATACATTCACTCTGATCTGTATTATATTCTTTTGTTTGAAAACGGTTTAATCCCACAATGATGCTGCCCGGGGATGCTGCATGCCTTATACCTTTAGTTTCTTGAAAGTTCCAAGTGAAACTGGCCCTAATGGTATTTTATCCTTTGTGTTCAATTGACAATATCTACAGTTAGGGTCCATCAAATTGGATGGAATAAAAGCGAGGATTTAGCTTGGGATCTTGTCTAACAAATAAAGTCAAAATATCTCAAATGTACGGCTTATATTTTTATAATTTTTAGTTTGATTGTATATTTTGTTTTTGGGACAGTCTGTATGTTACATTTTAACCAGTAATAAAGTATAATAAATAAATAATAAATAAATAAATAAGTACGTGGTCGACCAGGTTTACCTTTGCCAATGGCTGGGACATACAGAGCATATTTTCTGGCAGGCTCTTCTTTTGACATCCTAAGGATGTGACCAAGAAATTTCAGTTGGCGTTATTATCTCACTTGATGGATCAGAGGGACTGTGTCAGTCATGGAATAGATTCTGGTGTTAGGAACGTGGTCAATGCGCTTTATATTCAGCATCACTCTGTAACATGATGTAGCGAATGCGTTGATTTTATTTTCCATGTCTTAAGGTATATCACCCATGATTCACAATCATAGAGCAGAACAGTGACACAAGTGGTTTGAACAGCTTAATTTTTGTTTCAATAGGGATGTTTGAGCTCCTCCAGAGGTGTTCTAGCCTCCAAAATGCTAACCAGGCAAGTGAGTTCGTCTTTTAATGTCACTTAAAGTAGATGATACCATTCAACCGAGGTATTTGAAATCGGTAACTTGTTTGATTGGTTCTATGCAGGCTGAGGGTTACAATTTATCGTCACATACTCTGTCTTTGGTGCACTGATAACAAGACCCAGGTCTGCTGCAGCTTCTGCTGTGATGGTTAACTGGGGCCGTGTGGTCATATTGGAATCAGCATGAAACATCCATTAAAGGAGTCAAATAAGCATATTCGTAGTTAAGCTGATTATAAGTGGCTCCCCACAATGCCAGGGTCATTTGGGAAGCCATCTCAAAAGCAAAATGAGAAGCATATTTTTACCAAACGTAGACCAACATACCAAATGCAGAATTTAATTGACCCTTCAGATCTTCGACCTCGAGTTGTGCACCTCTTTTCAATTTACTTTGTAGTTTAAAAGTATATTACGCAGCCTCAAACTACAGTATACTATGTCGAATTATATTCATGACTGCCTTATAAAATGACATGAATGTGATCACACGTTACATTTTGAACATGTTTAGGAAAGCTAAGTCTATAAATAGAATAGGATTTTCTGAGTATTGTGCAATAAAATATCCAATCAAGGGCTTCCCAAGACCATTTTCAATGGGGGAGGGGTGTTCCCGGCCAAGCTGCACATTTGCCGACACAATTTTCAAAATGATCCCTCTCGCCGCGCTCGCCGGATACACCCACATTTTTACCGTCGATGATTCTAAAATCTCAAGAGAGCGGGGGGGGGGGGGGGTAGACACAGCACTTCTACACGCACTAACACTGTACCATTATTTAATTCCAGCAGTATACTGCATATTGGCAACTGGCTAGGAAACTATACCTGTGAATGGTTAACCTTGAAGGTGTCTATGTGTCGCAAACGAAGGGATTTTGTAATTGGAATAATTAATATCGGTGATCTCCGATAATAATTCAACGGCTGCTGGAAATGGCTTTCCAATATAGCCGGGAAATAGCGCCATTAGTTGTTTTATTGGTTCAGGAAAGTCAAGTTAGAGGTCATTTTCTTGAGGTGGCACTATTTCACCATGGACGGACATATTTCCAGTTCTGCCGTTAAGTACAATCTGGGGTCCCAATTCTAATCACAAAATCGCTTATTTTAAAATACGCATTTTTTAGCATTCTCGTTAGCAGGTGTAGTTTCCTAGACAATTACCAACATAGCTGTGCAAAAATTGGGGGCGTTATTGCTTTAAAGAGACACTGGCACATTTTAAAATAGTGCGCTCTCACGATTTTTCAAAATTGATATTTTTGCATGGTTGTAAAGCTTTTATATACATTAGCCCTCACCTGAAATTATTAAGACCAAATCAGCGTCCTTATGGGTAAACAGAACGATTTTATAATTAATGTCGCCGGCGATATTAATTCAGCAGACGACGGAAATGGCGTTTAACACAAGAAAACGGACGCCGTATGCATGTTTCCCACGGCATGCACCCTGTTTGATCGACCTGTGACCTTTTTGGTTTTAATATCAATGAGTACGAGTTTATGATATTCATGTAATATACACATTTGTTGATTAAAGTTATGGAAAACGTAAAAGTTAAGCCTACAAATTACCTGGATGTCTTTCACCTCTTATTAAATTCCCTATCTGTTTTGAGTATGTTATTTTTATGTGTAAAATGTATCTCTATTCTTCCAATGGCCTAGACTATCATTTGTGAGCAAATTGAAGAAATTTCATATTTTGTGAAAATGTGCCAGTGCCGCTTTAAAAAATGCTGTTGCTAAAGACTCTGTGCCAGTAGTTAATTTGGATCTCCAGATCTGTGCAGTACCAGTACTGATATTTTAGATAAGTCTATGTGCACATGAGATTAAAAGCTATTTTGTCTGCTGCCATCTTGGAAGCCAAAAAAGCTTCAGTTTTGGAATAGAAAGGATTCCAGTTTGTGGTCCTAGAAATGGACATTTGCGACAGACGGTCTTTGTGGAAATACTTTGTGGAAGACTGTTGGAGTATTTTGTTGTCAAGGGACCTATACAACCTTATCGTCTTGAACTACTGAACAACGTTATATCTTCAGGACTCATGTTCCGAAAAAAAAGAAAATAATGTACTGAAGACGATTTAATCCATAAACCTTTGCTTTTGTACCACCCTACCACTCTGTACTTTGTTTTTATACAAATTACAAGCACGACAAGGCAACAGGGCATTTATCCTAGAGGTCACTGAACACGCCAAAAACCTTCATGCTGTGATAGTTTCAACCATTATGCTAATGTGGCTTATTCCTATACACTAAATATCTGAATAGTTTTGAACACATGGACGCAGTTTGAACATAGAAGTCACTTTTAGAACACAAACATTTAAAATATTGAATTTTAAAATGGTTAATATTTCCTGATTTAACAGTAGACCTATACTCGTCCAAAACGACGGGATTATAATACACTACAAAAATAGTGTTTGGAATGCGGTGTATAAGATGGTGGTTAGAATAGTTTTTAATCTGTAAATACTGTGTTTGTAGTGTAAAATATACTCAAACTTTCAGAGATGAACAGTCGTGTCACTGGTGTACGTTAAGACTGCAAATGAGACTGGAAGCACATCCCCGTATGCTCGTTTTGGGTTGAGGAACCCTTCATGACTTCTAACTTACGTTCAGACTTTTTAAAATAATACTTTGTCCTATGAAATCAGGTGTGATTTATTCAAAGTTTGGTAAACAATCTATTCATTCCTATTGTGTCAAGGTAAAGTTCATAACAAAAATTGAAAGATTTGTTTTCCGCATGAATAGTTCACTGTAATATACAGTGTGCGCAACGCTAGTACATACAGGTAACCGAAAGGTACTCCAAACGTGAACCAGGACGTAGCTGATTTGTATGGCAAATGTCTGATCAAGTCTGGACGTCCTAACACAAACAAATTGGTTGTCAAAAGTAATGGATTATATACATGGAAATACACCTCATACTACTACTTGAGTTTTAGTTTAATTTGAGAGCTACTTTTAGATTATTGAACGAAAGAAATTAAGTTGTCGTCATGAAGCCGAAAGTCGATGGGTCTGTGAAGTCCGCCATGTTTACATTGGTAAGTTAGATTCAGTTAGTTATTCTTTGATTTCAGTGCAAACTGAGTACCGGGTTTTACGTGCTACATAAAAACCAAGCGCGTCTATGACAGCTATCATAAAATCTACGATATGCTGCAACTGATGGAGATGGATGCTTGCCTCAAAGAAGACCAACATAACACAGGAGGTTTACTTTATTTACCCCAAATGACGTTAGCTATAAAAATGCACTGAAGAAGAGAAATAGACACATTAAGTTAGTAAATGTATAGAGAGCAACAAGGATACAAGTGCGGTTGCCCATTTAGAAAACATAGTTCCATTTATTATATTACCTGTTGAGAAATCGGATAATATTTTCTTGAAAGTACCATCCTTAATTTGTAAGACCACCATTGTGATTCTAATAAATCGACTGACTTATTCTTGTTTACGGTATATTGGCAATTGGACTGAATTGGGTTTCATATTCTTTTGTATAAAGGCCGACAGGATTGTTGCAACGACGGATTGTGGCAAAGTACCACCATTTCATTCATCATATTAAATGTGTCTTGTGTGTATCTTTGTCACAGAGCAACATCTTAAAAGCTGAATGACACGAATTTGGAGCTCGATCTTTGTCTACCTGACTTGAAGTTAATAGTTAGATTACTTTTGCTTGTTGCGTGTGTTGGATATGGGTTTCAAGAGCGTACTAAGGGGGAGAGGGTGCGAGGGTGCGGCCCGCAATCCCCAAATTCCACAAAAGGGGTAATAAAAGGTCCCTTTTTTGCCTTGGATGATTTTTTAATAAAGGGGCCAATTTAGAAAAATAATGTGACCAGAACACCCAGAAAGCCCACTTTTTGGTGGAAAAATGTTAAACGTGTCCAAAAAGGACATTTTAGGGAGGTTAGGTCCACTTTTATCAAAAAAGGTCCATTTTTTTCGAAAAAAGGTCCACTTGTTCGAAGTCCCCCCGCACACCCCCCCCCCCAAATAAATCCTGCGTCACAGGCCCCCTGATCCCCCTGCCTGATTGGTGTTGAATGACAAAAAATATGATTCAGGTGTATATGGTGTTGGCATATTAAACTCAGCCTTCAAGCAGGAGAACTGATAATGCGGGGCGGCACCTTTTTGGAGAATGGAATTTTCATGAAAGTGGTGCTGAGATTTTCAGGTGTTAAATGAACGCAGGAACCTTTGCATTACTTTGCATCGAAGAAAGTGGTTACAGTTTGCCCATTGGGGCGGAGCATTGCGTGCCTTTGGTGTCTCTTTATAGAGCAGGAGCACGGCCTGGATAAAACATCATTGTTCATTCCCCACTACAGAAAGGATTAACACTTTGGTAGTATGGACCCTCCTATGTCAATGAAGAGTAACTCTCCAAATTGGGTCACTTTTTCAAGTTTAGGGGCCAAATTTAGGTTACACAGGGGTCAAACGTTTAAAATGGATCAAAACATGTTGAAAAAGTATGCCATATTGTCGGTCCAGTCATAAGGATTCCAAAAATGTATAGTTTGTCCCACCCATGACCATTGTTTTTTGGTTTAAAGGGGAGGATGGCCCGATTTAAGGATATGAAAGTTTCATCTTGATAGATTGGCCTTCACCAAAAACCCCACCTGTAAAGTTTCGCGCCGATATGTTAAAGCGTTTTCATGTGGGAGCTAAAAACGTGAGTTCGTAAGCCCCATAGAGAACCGTGTAAAACTAATTATGTGTCGACAAATGGGTGTACATTTTTCGCTCATACTTCCAAACAAACATCCTTGACCCTAAGAGTTCACAGGGGTAAATGAGAAAAATAGTTTAGTTAGCTTCTTCTGATACCAAAAAGGGACCACTTCAGTCAAAATTCAATCTACGATATGCTTTCAAACTGCATGGAGAGGATGCCTTGCCTCAACGAAAGAAAACCAACATAAACAGTAGGTGTACTTTAAATTTACCCCAATGACGTTAGCTAATACGTAAATATGTGCACTGAAGAAGAGAAATAGACACATTAAGTAGTAAATCGTATAGAGAGCAACAGGATATACATGCGTCTGCCAATTTAGAAACCCTAGTTCCATTTATTATATACCTGTTAGAAGTTCGGCATACATATTTTCTTTGACAGTAACCAATCCTTAAGTTGTAAGACCACATTGTTCGATATTTAAATAATCCGACTGCTCTTATTCTTGTTTACGGTATATTTGGCACATGAGACTGATTGGTGTTTTCCTATTTTTTGTATAAAGGCCGACAGGATTGTTGCAAGTCCCCACCCTTTCATTCATCATATTCAATTGTGTTCCTTTGTTTGATCTTTGCACAGAGCAACATTCTTAAAATCCTGACTGACACGAATTTGAGCTCGATCTTTGTCTTCACCTGCTTTGACGTTAATAATTTAGAATACTTTTGCTCCTTGACGTGTTATGTTGGATTATTGGTTTCAAAAGGCGTGTAAGCATGGGGGGAGAGGGTGTGCGAGGGGTGCGGCCGCACTCCCCCAAATTCACAAAGGGGTAAAATAGGTCCACGTCTTTGGTGCTGATTTTTCTTATTAATAAACAAGTACCAGGGCCAAAAATTTAAGAAAATAATTGACCAGACACCCACTTTTTGGTGAAAAATGGTCACTTGTGTCCAAAATAGCGACCCATGTTGAGGGCGGTCTAGCGAATGATACCACTTTTTATACAAAAACGGTACCATTTTTTTTTTTTCGAAAAAGGGGTCCTCTGATTTTGGTGTCTCGAAGATCCCCCGCCCCACGCAATGTCCTCCGTCCTTGGCCCCTCTACACCCCTCGCCCCACCCAACATAATTCCTGGCGGTTGCAACGCGCCCCTGATTGGTGTCTTACTTTTGTGATTGCATAAAATATGAACAGGTATATGTTGTTGGCATTATTAAATCAGCACTTCAAGCAGGATAAACTATAAATGCGGGGCACCTTTGAGACATGGAATTTTTCATGAAACGTGGTGGCTGAGAGATTTTTCAGGTTGTCTAAAAGAACGCAGACATTTTGCATTTTACTTTGCATCGAAGAGTGGAACATTTGCCCATTGGGGCGGAGCATTGACGATCCCGTTGGTGCTCGTCTTTATAGAGCAGGAGACACGACCAGTGGATCAAACATCATTGCTTCTCATAAAATCCCCCACTACAGAAAAGGATTAACACCTTTGGATTCATGGTGAGTCGCTCATGTGCAATGCACAGGGTCTCCGCAAATTGTGGTCACTTTTTTTAGTAGGGGCAATTTTAAGGTTATCAAAGGTGTCAAACGTTTATAAATATATCCTCCACCACTTGTATGAAAAGTAATGGGACCATATTGGTCTGCCCTAGTCATAAGGACTGTGGCGTAAACCACAAAAATGTACTAGGTTGTCACCCCCATAGACCATTAGTTTCTACTTGGTTATTATGGGGGATTGCCCGCATTTTAAGGATATGAAGTCTTTCATCTCTGATAGATTGGCCTTCACCCAAAAACCCCAACCTGTAAGTTTTTCGGCCGATATTTCAAGGCGTTTTCATGTGAGAGCCGAAAACGTGATTTCGTAAGGCACCCATAGAGTAACTGTGTAAAAATGATCTTGGTCGACCAAATTGGTGTACATTTTTCGCTCATTACTTCAAACCCAAACATCCTTTGACCCTAAGATTTCATCAGGGTAAAATGAGAAAAATAGGTAGCTTTCCTTCTGATACCAAAAAGTTGACCACTTCCGGTAAAATCTGGGGCTTCCTGGGGACGATTGCTATTAGCGATCGCGGACCATGGACCTTTAAGCAAACTGGCTAGGAATTTGTAGAAAAGGACATTCTATTTGTCGGGGTCAATAAATCTAGGAAGTTTTGCTCCTAATTTTGGTAAAGATTAACATAGCTATTGTCTCAAAATAGGAATAGTTTCGTAGCATCTATAATCATGACTTATCAATGTTATGGTGACAAAAACAGGTCATATCGGAACCTGCGGTGACCCTTCTTGATCTTTACGTAAACATTTAACATAAACCAAAAGTCTATACCTGTGGCGAGTGCCGCTTTCTCAGGCCATAATTTTCAGCTATTTTCACATATAATTAGTGGTAACTTTTCAATTTTGACCACCCTGTACAATAGAGATTGACTTTTTGTCATTTAAGATTTAAGTATTTTTTTTATGCTTTTTCAACCCGATATACCTAAAAAAACCAATGCATCGTCAATTGTGTGGTATACAAAGTCCTAAAATACATAGATAAAACACCAGAGATACAAGCCGATGCAAAAAAAAAATGCAAATGTGAGAACATTTGACGTGTCCACCTGTGTGGCGTTCGCAATGTCTTCTAGAGATGTTAACCTAACACTTGCAGATTAAAATTGTGTCAATGGTAACGATTTTGGACACCGCCAGCAACGTGTTTGTATGTGTTCAGGCAGGCTCAATTTCTGTATTCTAAATAGGTATACTGGTGGAGTTAAGATCATTCTGAGCGCATATTGACTTTTGTCAGTCTATTCTTTCGGTTATCTTTGTGGCAATGTAAATGATACAAATTTCATTATTAACATCACTCATTCGTGCTTATAACTCCGGAGTACCGAAAAACATCTCTATCCAGAAATACTTAAGGGATTTTTAGTGATTTTGTACATGAATGCAGCCATACATGTATTGGATTTGTTCAAAAATGCCACTGCACTACATTGCACACTATTTTCAAAAATTTTGTCAGGCTTTCGGCCAAATAAACATAGGCTTGTCTCAGAAGAAATGTGTAAAATACATTAATGCAAATTAACATACATGGTAAAAACCCTAAAAAAAATTTACATGCGGCTCAAACACAGCTTTTAAAAACCACTAATGATGCGCGCGGTCTTCTGAGACTAACTTGTTTTTTTTCTTGGCACTCTTTAGAAATTCTAATAACTAAAACTATCGATTAGAAAAAGTTCTGGTACCCATTTCAATCCTTCACTAAGCTGTGCACACTGCATAACTTCAATTCATCACTCCGACTACAAGCGGTAGGGCCTATTGCGATTTTTTTTTTCGAGTACTAACGCCCTATGAGCCCTCAAATGCATTTAAAGAGACACTGGCACAGTGAAAAATAGTTGCTGCCCTTTCAAGATTTTAAATCGAATTTTGCATGGGTTTGTAGGCTTTTTAATACAAAAGCCCTCACAACCCGAAATGATTTAGACCAAATCAGCTTCCTAATGTTACACTAAACGATTTTATAATTTATTCGGTCGCCGGCGACGCGTTAAATTCAGTCAGACGACGAAAATGCGTTAACACACAAGAAACTCGATTTTTCCCACGCTATTCACACGGTTTGATCGGTCCTTATAACCTCTGTGGTTTGTGTATCAGTGATTACGAGTCAATAATATTCATATAATAGACAAAAACTGTTTGTTTTTAATGACGTAAAACTCTCCTTTCATTTCTGTCAATTAACGAAAATAGAAAATGACAACGTCCCCAATTTGGGCAGCAAATATTTTGTGACAACTGAATACCCCCAAAGTTATAATCTATATAAAGTTATTGACTGAAAAACTTAAAAGTAGTTGGCCGAAAAATTACCTGGATGTCTTTTCCGTCATACCAATGTCCCTATCTGTTTATTTGTGGGGGTGTAAAACTCTGTATTTTTATGTGTAAAACGTATATCTCATGATTTCTTCCAATGTGCCCTAGGCACTCTTGGCCTAGACGAAGACTATCAATTTGACGAAGCAATTAAAGATTTTCCCCCCCCCCAAAAATTTTTTTTGTTTGTGCAAAATGTGCCAGACTGCCAATCCCGCTTTAACGTGTGAGCATAATCTGTAGACCGCTAAGATGTACCCCAAATCGAGCGATTTGCTCAAAAGCTGCATATAAAAAAAACATGGCAATCGCCCTAGTTTAATATTTCTCGGTATGCGGGTAAGCCCAAAGAAAAACTTTAGCCACCCCGCATTGAAGTTTTCGCACCCCTGGACTGCAATTCAGCATTTTTGTTGCTGCTAAATTGTGATGCATTCAACGATGTTTTTGCCGCATGGTTTGCACAATCCAACATATGTTATTTTGGGGTCTCTGTCATAGTTCAGTCAATAATGCGCTTTTGTTTTTGTGCAATGCAGTCAATGGTCATTTTGTCGCGCGTGGTGCGTTGTTTTTGTCTGTGCAAGGATGTAAGAATTAGCATGTTGTTTTTGTGTCGCTTGTAATCAATGTGTCAGTCAATGGGGTTTGTGTTTTGGTCCGCGCGTGGTACAGGCAATGTTGTTGTTTGTCGTCGCTACCGTTCTTAGGTGTAAGACAGCAACGTTTTTACGATGATAACCAACCCAGTAACTAGACCCACTTAATACGATGTGTTTTATCTACGGGCGCCGAATTTTTTATAGTTGATTCTAGCCTTCATCTTAGTTCTTATTTATTCGACAAAAGAAACGAAACGAAAAATGGCTCCAGGTGCATGCCCCATTAGGTTAACACGCACTTTATTTATTCCGTCCGAGTATAAAATGTGCGATAACGGACAATACAGCGTGTTACTCTCATCAGGTGCAATGAGCCTGTTTTTTCGTATCGTGCTTCGTCCGCAAATAATAAGCCCTCGGTCTCTTGGCCTAAAAAATCATCATCATATAGCTTGTTGACAGCTTGCCATGTTTGTCCCTTTCATACATGTCTTGCTTAGATGTTGCTATCCAAGCACCCAAGTATTTGAAGTCTTTGACTGGCTGCAGTATGCTATTATTCATGGTTTTGAGTGGTATGATGGTCAAAGGGTCATGTAATTTATTTTCTTGGCATTTATTTTAAATCCAACCTTCTCAGCCTCTGTTTCTAGTGCAAGTAGAAGTTCTTGTGCCTGGTCGGTAGTATCTGAAAGAAGGGCCAATTCATCAGCAAAGCCAAGATCTGTGATGGTCTGCTTTTCAATTCTCCTGGATTGCCTTGGTTTTATTGTA
Source organism: Ophioderma brevispina (assembly GCA_023653785.1). Lineage (NCBI taxonomy): Eukaryota > Metazoa > Echinodermata > Ophiuroidea > Amphilepidida > Ophiodermatidae > Ophioderma > Ophioderma brevispina. Next base: position 32,713 of record JAMKCH010024462.1, read on the forward strand.
AATCCAAGTTTCCTGGTCTTGTCCGGAGGAATGGCTTGACGGAGGCAGTAGTCTAGAACTACGATGAAGATGAAAGGCGCGGTATCTCCTTGAAGAACGCCTGCGCTTATTTCAAATTCTTCTGTGTCGCCATCAGGTGAGCTAACCTTAGCAAAGGTGCTGCGATACATAAGCTCTACAGCTGCAACTATCTTAAGTGGAATTCCATAGGCAGTCAAGATTTTGCACATCTTCCCCCTGTGTATGCTATGAAAAGCTTTGCGGAAGTCAACAAAGGTTAGTACTGCAGGAAGATTACGTGCCTGGATTCCTTCCAACATCCGACGAATGGCCGAAATTTGTCCTACTGTTCCTCTTCCTTTGCGAAAACCGTTCTGAAGTGGGTCGATGTGATAACGAATACGATTTAACAGCATTCTATTTTATGTCTTGCTGACTATGGAGGTTAGACTGTAGTTTTCAGGATTACTTAGGTCGCTTAATTTAGGAATGGGAATTATGTTTGTCTTATTCCACTGTTCTGGGCGACAGTTGCCATCGAAAACTTTCATTACAGAAGTGGAGAATATTGTCTTGAATCCCGGATCATTTGACAACTTCAGCAGGTATTCCATCCTCCACACAGCTTTTGCCGTTGATGGCAGCCTGAAGTTCATCCATATCAAATGAATCTATACGGATTGGTAGTTCTGCATACACTTGTTGTATATCTCCATCTTCCATGGATACTGTGCGAGATTTTTGAATGTGGTATACCAGTTGTCAAATCTTTTTTGTTGTGTTTTGCCTTTTCACCATTGCTTTCTACCTCGATTGCATGGATTTGCCTATCAGTATCAAGGAAGTCTTGGTTAGCTGTTAAATAAAAATATTGAGAATGATTAAATCAAAGAAAGGTTTCACGGGGACTCGAACCATCAACCTTTCGATCTACAGCCTTAATCTAATACGCAATGCTATATGCAACCCGATCTGGCAAAGCTGGCAAAAAAACAACATTTTTTTTTTTTTTTTTTTTTTTTTTTTTTTTTTTTTTTTTTTTTTTTTTTTTTTTTTTTTTTTTTTTTTTTTTTTTTGGTGTTACTTAAAGGGGGATGGCCCGATTTAAAGACATTAAGTTTTCATCTTGATAGATTGGCCTTCACTCCAAAACCCCATCTGTAAAGTTTCGCGCTGATATTTCAATCCGTTTTGATGTGAGAGCTAAAAGCGTAATTTTGTAATCCCCATAGAGTACCGTGTATAAAACTAATATTGGTCGACCAAAATGGGGCATATTTTTGCTCATAACTTCCACACAAAACATCCTTTGGCTCTAAGATTTCACAGGGTAAATGAGAAAAATAGTAGCTTTCTTCTGATACCAAAATGTTGACCACTTCCGGTAAAATCTGGGCTTCTGGGGACGAGGCTATTAGCGATCGGGCCATGGACCTTTAAATCAATAGTCTTACAGAATAAAGCTCATACACACTACTGTTTACTACTATATGATAACAATCAATCGACCATGAACGTTGCCGGTGGCTACGAAGTTATTTCGTGGGGTTAGTTACACTAAAAAGTAACGCTTGCAGGCAATGTTGGTTTGTCGCTGCATGGCTCAGTTAATATTGTTTTGCCTCTGCATGGTACAAGCAATGAATTGTTGTTATTTTTTTCCTGGAAAATGGCCAGCGCAAGCAATACAAGTGTTGAAAAAAAACCCTGTGCGCTTGGCCGGATTCGAACAAACAACCTCCGTATTAATAGCACGGTGCTCTTGCCAATTTAGCTAACAAGCCAGGATTGGTAAGTTAACGACCGATTATAATCTATATTAAGTCCGAGAAGTGTCCATCGCTCTTCTAGCGGATAGCATCAGAGAGGTTTATTTACATATACGATAGTCACATTAGTTTTAAACTTAATTCTCCAGGCAGACAAGGATTGTTATTTGTCGCTGCATGGTGCAGGCAATGTTAATTTGTCGACACATGGTGCATTTAATGTTGTTTTGTCGCTGCATGGCGCATTTTTTTTTATAAATGTTGTTTTGTCACTGCATGGTGCAGGCAATGTTGTTTTGTCGCTGCATCGTGCAGTCAAAGTTGTTTTGTCGCTGAATGGTGCAGTCAATGTTGTTTTGGCGCTACATGGTAGAGTCAACGTTGTTTGTCACAGCATGGTGCGGACAATGTTGTTTTGTCGCTGCATGGTGCAGGCAATGTTATTTTGTCCCTGCATGGTTCAGGCGATGTTGTTTTGTCGCTGCATGTTATAGGCAACGTTATTTTGTCCCTGCCTGGTTCAGGCAATGTTGTTTTGTCGCTGTATGGTACACACAATGTTGTTTTGTCGCTGCACAGTGCAGTCAATGTTGTTTTCTTGCTGCATGGTGCAGACAATGTTGTTTTTTTGCTGCATGGTACAGACAATGTTGTTTTTTCGCTGCATAGTACAGTCAATGTTGTTTTGTCGCTGCAGTCAATGTTATTTTGTCGCTACATGGTGCAGTCGATGTTGTTTACGATTTTCACATTGGTTTGAAATTGTTAACTTCTTACTGGTCCAGCCAGACAATAATGAGTTGTTATTTTAATTAACAATTCAATTTAAATTAATAAAGATTAAAATCTTTTCCTGGAAAATGGCCAGCGCATGCAAGTGTTGAAAAAAAAACATGTGCGCTTGGCCCGTGTGAAAGCAGATATAGTCCACCGGGAGCCACAGTCCGGGCTCTATAGACAATAACGGAATAAAGCGTGCCCTATTCTTTAATCTTTACCGTTGTAGCTGGACTATGAGTACGGCGGACTATGATTACTTCTACACCTGATTGGACCTGGCTACCTCCGTACTAGCTCGGCGCTCTTGCCAATTGAGTTAACAAGCCAGGTTGGCAGAGGAGCGACCGATTATAGGGCCATTCTCCGATAAAGTGTTCATGTTTGGTCTCCAAAATGAACAAATATCAACATTAAGAAATTCCTGAAAATCATCGAAAATCGTAAACTTTAATATTCTCAGAACATGGAACAATGCATGGGTGATCTTAAACAATATCCGATTTTTTAGTATATTTGCAGGCACATGGTCGTGCCTGCATATAAAACAATGTTTTTCAAAAAGTGTAGCGGGACACCACGCAATTGGTGCCCCGTTTTCACGGGGAACCACAGTAACCACACGATATTCAAAATTTAGATACGCTGTCTTTACAAACTTTGCACAACTGTTACATAGCAGAAATTGCATATGCAAGCAATTATATACAATGCACTTTAGCACGTCAATTTACTTTCAGTTTCTCAGAACAAACCATTGTTTCCCTTAGTAAGTTAGTAAACTTTAAAAGGGAAAATCAGAGATCCTGTGCGGGATCCGGCGGTGATCGAAACCTCTTAAGTTTTGCTCTGATTTCTTTGCTGAAAATTGCAATTTATTTTACACTCTAGTATCCTTAGAAAGTGAAGGCAAAGATGTGTAACTTATGATGATCATCATCATGTATGATTCGAAATAAAGTAACCTATTGTTTTTGAACCCATGCATTATTATTTACCTTTAGGTGGAAGGGCTCATTTTCATCTCACTAGGAATTGCCGTCAACCATTCTTTCCTTACTGATGTTGAACATGACGACCCCTATCGTGAGTATATTAACATTTATGTTTGTTGTGCAGTCTACGTGTTTTCTCCTCTTCTGCAGGATATTTTGGGGGGAGGCACTTCGGAAAAATGTACCTTTTGTGAGTTGTTTTTTCTCGATCCTTTAAGATAAGGAGCCCTATCTTGAGTTAATTATTTGAAGGTCCATGGGCTTCGATTTGTAAACCTGGGGTAAGATCATCATGTGTTTGCATTCTTATGGGTAATTTAGGGTACCCTATCCCAGGTTTGGACTTGTTAACGCCCCAGGACAAGCGATGGACTATTGCCGGTTTCCTTATCTCGAGTAAACGTAACCATGACGACGAACCTTATCTTCGGTTAATTTCAAACAGGCTGGTACGCAGGGGGGTGCGGGTGTGCGGGGGTCGCACCTCCCCCAAATTCCCAAAATGGGTAACATGTCCCATTTTTGCTGAATATTTTGATAAAAATGCCCAAAAATTTAGAGAATTGTAACACAAAGTGCATTTTTGGTGATACATATTCAAAAAAGTCCAAAAAGGGTCCACTTTTTTCGAACAAAGGTCAATTTTCGAAGTCCCGCACCCCCCCTACGAAATAATCCTGTTATAACGGCCCTGATTTCAAAACGTAAACTTATGATATAACCCTTATCTCAGAACAAAGTGCCTTATCTTCAAATAAGGATCGTAAACCCTGGGTTACATCGCGTTATTCTAAAATAAGACAACATAATTATTAAAAATGTGGTCATATTATATATTTGTAATTAAAATAAGATAGTTAAAATGGCAGATCATGCCTTACACCTGCATGATATCAACACAATGAGTGAGAGATTCGGAATTATGTATAAATACAGTGAACATGTTATTTCTTTACATATAACATGCAGCTCTCGGAAAAATGAGTTTGGACATTTTGAAGATCAAGAATCTGTTTAACAGTGTGTCAGTGGCGTTCTTTGGATTTCTGGTTGTTGCCTCAGTTTTGCCTCCAACTGCCGTAAGGAAGGTACGTTTTCTTTTCCTTCATTTAAGAAATAAAACATTGCAGAAAATAAAAACAATGAAATAAATGCGAGTGCATACATGCCCACCAGCGCAACTCCCTGTTAAACCAATGATCCGCTCTAAACATTTTTCTTGCTATATTTAATCCATAATCAAACCCCTAACTAAATGGTCGATGTCATTATAATAAGTCCCTGTGTTTTTTTTTTTCTTTTTCCTAAAGGATTGTTATTAGGCAAACATCTTTTTGGACTTCAATTTCAATTCCATGTAAAAGTCTTACTTAGAATATTAGTTATTGTGATTTAAAAAAACAAACATTTAAACGAATTACAATAAACCCGTTTAAAGATTTATTTTTTAATCCAGAGGGGTTGTTTTGAAATTCCAATAGGTTTTGTCCTATTATCAGTCTGCTTTAGACTTAAAATAAATCCAAGGATTTAAGAGAGTATAGAGTTCACAGAATTTTCTCAAAATGACGTTTTTGTTTTTAAAATATGCCCAAATATGTACAGACCTGATTTTGAATTTCGACACTGTTAGGACCCCATTATTTTATATCTCATCTGTAGTGCTTTTCATTAAAGGAACCTGCATTTTTCCATCGAAGATGGTATAAAGTGGGAGAGGATAAAAGCCACAACATTGCAAGTTAGCCTAGCATATTTGCAGCAAGCAAATGATTGGCAGAATATCACAGTCATGCACAGAGTTGGGTGGTTGTCTCATGTAGCAGTACAAAGTCCTCTGGTTCCCATTATTTTAAGAATTAAGGACATGGTATATGCCTACTAGGAAATTCATTTACATTTCTTAAGCAGCTAGAAACAAAACTTTTGATTGGATGACAGCATACCCATTACAGTGGATAACTTCTCAGTTCATTGACATGTAATGGATGATCTGACCCATGGTTTTGAGAATACCATTATGTGTACAATGCCCAGATAACACAAGCGTTGTTTTAAAACCCATTTCCTGTAAGTTTGAATTTTGTAATCTCGGTGCAATGGGCTGTGGTTAAAATATTTAGGATCTATTTGATTGATAAACTACCCACAATGTTCCACATTGCTGATCTGAACAGTCATATTAAGGAAATCATTGTGACAACTGGAGTTGACTGTGCTTGTTCACTTTCTCATTCTTTTAACAAGAAAAATAACCCAGCTCAGACTGTATAAATTAAACAAAATGAAATACTAACTCCTTTAGGAGATATTTTGTGAATGAGTGATTAACAGGGGACAGGCTTATTTCTTGGAAATTGGGGCAAATTGGCCAAAGTACAGTGTGAAAGTGCCAGGGGTCTTTGGGTGTATTTAAAAATTGTGGGTTGATGCATGAGTATGGTTGATGCCTTACATATATACTCACTCTAATATGAGAGGGTTTCCTTTGATCTCAAACATTAAAGCGGCACTGGCACATTTTCACAAAATATGAAATTTCTTCAATTTGCTCTCAAATGATAGTCTAGGCCATTGGAAGAACAGAGATATAGTTTACACATAAAAATAACATACCCCAAAACAGATAGGGACATTGATATGAGGATAAAGACATTCAGGTAATTTGTAGGCCAACTTTTAAGTTTCCATAACTTTAATCAACAAATGTGTATATTACATGAATATTTTTGACTCGTACTCACTGATATTAAAACCACAAAGGTTATAGACCGATCAAACAGTGTGCATAGCGTGGGAAACATGCATACGTCGTGCGTGTTCTTGTGTTAAACGCCATTTTCGTCGTCTGCTGAATTTAGCGTCGCCGGCGACGTTAAATTATAAAATCGTTCTGTTTTGGTCTTAATCATTTCGGGTGAGGGCTTTTGTATAATTATAAAGCCTTACAACCATGCAAAAATATCGATTTTGAAAAATCTTGAGGGCGCACTATTTTTCAAATGTGCCAGTGTCTCTTTAAGTACTAACATCCTTGCTAAGCGATGGTTTCTTTTTAAAAGACTATTCTTGTTTGACGTTTAAATCTCTCACTGCAAGATCCCTAGTTTTGTATAGCTGTCAACATTTGATTTCTGAGTTCCTGGATATTTTGTGCTAATATCCCAAATTTGTATTTGCTTTCAGTAAAAAAATATAGTGTTGGTTTTATTCAACTCTATCATCCCTCGGTCACAACACATAGCCGTGGCTTTTACGATGCCAAATGACCTCAGACCATGGCAAACACCACTTACAAGTAACACTAGGTTGGTTTGGGCTCATGAAAATGCAAAATTTTGACATTTTTAAGAAAATTTAAAAATGTTGAAGTATTGGCGACCCTATTTCGTATGCCAAAGCATTAATGCATATATTTGTAATACATTTTTAAATCCAGAATGTACCGTTTTTCTACGCCGTATACATCCTTGTCATCATGATCACCGCTGTTTTTATGATTGCTGGCATTGCTGTTTACACAGCACTATTTCTTAATGTAAGTACTATTCAAAAGCCATTGCTTTTTAAAGTTGTGAGCTTAGGTATAACAGTAACGAAGGAATTTGACAGTGAAGAGTAGACAGTTCGTAATACACCTAAATTATAATATTATATATTTTTAAGAGGCTACACTCTCACAAACAAATTAGAATTTCGTGCTCCTCAGCTTGTATGCATGCTATATTCAGAAAATATAAAGTGTGGATCACCTTTGTGGTCGTGACCCTCGTTCGTTCGTGTAAGTCCAAAATCACAACAGTGGAAGATCCGCCTTTAACCAGCTGATAGTTTCATCGTCTAGGTTGATCAGGCCTGGGATTCTTCTGAGACTTGTAGACCTCACAGTCATCTACAGACTGTCCCAAAAAAAACTATACAATCAAACTAAAAATTTAAAATATATAAACTGTGCATTTCTGTGAGATATTTCATCCAATTTGATGCACCCTAACCGGAGATATTGTCAGTTGAACACAGAAGATGAAATACCACTTGGCCAGTTTCACTTGAAGGTTCAAGAGACTAAAGGTACGAGGTGTGTAGCCTCTTGTGGGATTAACTGTTTTCAAACAAAAGAATATTGTAGAAATCAAACTATCATGCACTGAACTAATCAATATAATATTTTTCAAACAGTGAAAGCCCCAGAAATTATGCTATGGGGGAAATGAGGGGAGTCACTCTCAGCGGCACAATAATCATGAAATTCGTGGTAATTTTAGTGCTTTTGTTTGTTGCTGAAACTAAGGGGACAAATGTGTTGACAATGATCTAATGGGAGGGCTAATTTCCCCCCGCCCCCATTCCCCACTACCGCCAAGAAGTCAGGGAGAAACAAAATGAAGAAACCAGTGTTGAACAAAAAACAATAATAAAGGAAAGGATGGATGGTGTTCAAAGGCCTCAGATTACTCTCAACGAGTGTGTTTGTATGGTTCTTCCTTTTGCTGAAACCTGGAGAAAAGCCGATACAACAAGACTGTTTGAAATGAATTTTCCAATGCTACATTGTTTTATTGGCGCGTGGCGATTGTGATATTATAAACTTATAAATTATGTTATTTCACAAGGAGCAGCACTTTATACCTTTTTTAATTTTAATTTTCAATAAAGAATGTCTTGAAGTTGATTTTCAATGGTGTGTCTCTTGATATCAGGATAGCCGAAACTGGACCAACGTGTTTTTCAAGTGTCTTAGATAATTGACCATAACTCTTGAACGAGACCCCCAAATTACACCAGCTAAAAATCTCATGAAAGTTGAAACATTCCTGAATACAAGTCAGTTAACTTCCAGTTGAGATGATCTTAAGATTTTGGCCAAAAAATTCAATCTTTGATTGTATATTTTTTTGAGACACTCTGTATGATGTGGCTAATGGTCTGTGACTCTCCACAAACGCAGTTTGGCGAAAGTTTCGGACCGATCTTATGAAGAAAGTGCTTTGTACGGCCAGTGCCAGTTCTGAGTTGTCGAGGTTGACCCATGCTTTCATATCAAGGTTACAGCCTTTGGGCTTGCAAGATGAGCTATCCACAAACTGTTTTAGGTTCAAGGTAGAGGATGACCATTGCCCATACCATCTTTCATTGATTCAGGATGATGAATAGAGATGCTGCGACAGCAGTGTTATTGATTGGGTAGCAAAGTGAAAATAAAAAAATAAATGTCGGCATTTATATAGCGCCTTTCACATGTATCAAAATCGCTTACATTTATTCCGCTGCCACTAGAATATGTCAGCTGCCTTACAAATGCAAAAGGCATACTCATACCTTTGGGCGGCGCTCAATGGGCAATATTCCTAACAGCTCCCCATTTAGCACCTGGGTGGAGAGAGGCAAGCGAGGTAAAGTGTCTTGCCCAAGTGCACAACACATTGGCCTCAGTGGGACGCGAACCCAGGACCTTTGGGTCAAGAGGCAGTCGTTGGCATACTCAACTGCTGAGTACGCTGATATTCAGTAATACAGTGATTCTGTGGAATTCTCTGATCCTCAAAGGGTGTTGGTGGGGGATTAGGCTACCAGGTTCATCACACTTCTTGGCGAGCTTGATCGTTTGAAAGTTCCTCCTAAGGTTTAAGGCTATGCCAGCCAGAATTGGAAGACATTCTACAGGCGCCGCCAATAGGCAACCGCTGACAAGTCTCTTTGCTTCATTCAGAACGACATCAATCTTGTGTGAGTGTACACTGTGCCTCCATATGCCAAAGCAACAGTCGATGTATGTAAATTGTCAAAAGATGCACCCCCATCCAGTTCCTGCGAACCTTCTGAGGAGATTGACACGTGAAAAACAGAGCTGAAGGTCTTGGGTTTGAACAAAAATGCATATGAGGAACCTAATAAACACATTTGATAGACGACATGTGTAATACTTGTGTCCCTCGCTACCTCATACCAAGTTTCATTCAAATCGTGAAATAAAAAGTTGACCATTTTATTAGACGATAAACATACATACACGCATGCTTGCTTACACACATACACATGTGTGCACACACGCACTCGCACACATTATACATACACACATATACAATATACACACATACTTAATACATACATACACACATACATGCACACATGCATACAGACACACACGCACACACACATACACACACAAAAATTACACTGCCCCCATTAATAGCGTCCATTATTGTTTGTATTTTATACTTCAGATCAAAGACTATGGCACACAGCCTTTAAGTAATGCTGGCAAAAAGGCGTTCAGGAACCGTCACTCTGGGACCATGGCGATGCTTATCGTCTATGCCGTCTTCTTCTTTTTCCATGTAAGTATTTATTATTTGGGAAAGTTGTTTTAAAAGACTTAGGCCTGTACTAAAGGGACTCGAATTACCCCGAATATAAGATAAATGCTTTTGGCCTTTTTTAGTTTAATTTAAAACTCCTTGGAACAATTGGTATCCAATTCCCAGCTGCTTTTGCATTAATTTTGGAGAAGTAGGAAAAAAAATGTACGGTGCCGTTTAATAATATTTAACTGACGAATAACATGCATCCTAATATTTATAAATCTATATTTTGCATAAAATACGCATTTTTTATATTATTTCTGACCTACAGGGTGTCTCAGAAAGAACGTTACCCTCCAGAAACGACCATTTTTGCTTACTTAATCAATTCTTATCCTTGTTTTAGATTTATATTATGAAAATATTTACTTTTGGAACATATGGTGAAAACAAGAAAGAAAACGGTGAAAAAAATAACCAAACAATGACTATTCCCTAAAAATTATACAAACCTACTTTGTCCACGGCTAGCAATAGCAGAGAAACGTGTACATTGTAATTCTTATGGATTTTAGCACACGTGAGTCCTCAGATGTAATTCATTTGTTCACATGTAATGCCTAAAAGCACCTGAAACATGCACTTAATTTGTTCTTCAGAATGAAGTGACCTAAATCCCCTCATCCGTCTCCCATCATAATGCAAATAATGAATTGGGTTAAAGCTGATTTTTCAAATAACAACATTGGTGTAACTCCTACAATGTCATATTCTACTGAACTGCTCTGCAGTGGCGCATATCAGGGGTCAAAAGGCCAATTTTTCTCGGTCAGAGGGCTAAAAAACAGCTGATTTAGCATGATTTTTGCAATTTTTTCCCAAAGTCGTCAGGGGGCAACCTGCCCCCCTGCCCCCCCCCCGCCTGTTACGCCAGTGGCTCTTGGGTTAAAGGACCATCGTTCATCGTGAATTGGTAAACGTTTTCCCTCAAAGTAGGGTTCCCAGTAAGATGGCAATCAAGGGGAACAGAGAACCAAAATCTGGAGCATGGCAAGACTCTAAAAAGGTGCAAGGAGAGAGATATGGTCGTCAAAAACAGGACAATCGGCCATAAATAATGCTGCAGTGCATAAACTCTAACAATAAACTCTAGAACCAGCAATGGACCTTGGAATTTGAGAGCATTATTGGCCAGGAGGGTGGGATATTTCCTCTGCTAATGCTATCCGTGGACAAGTAGGTTTGCATCATTTTTAGGGAAATAGTAATTGTTTGGTTATTTTTTCACCGTTTTCTTTCTTGTTTTCACCATATGTTCAAAAAAGTACATATTTTCATAATATAAAGCTAAAACAAGGATAAGAATTGATTAAGCAAAAATGGCCGTTTCTGGAGGGTAACGTTCTTCGTGAGACCACCCTGTATTATGGGTACCCAAGTAACGGATACAACTGATGAGATAACACTGTTTTTGTAGCACAGTTTAAAATCAAGTGAATTATGTTTGTCCAAGTATCGGCTAAGTTTCTGTCAGATCCCTTCATCAGTCATTAAAATCGACCTGTGCTTTGCGTAGTGTGTAAGGATTCCTATGACTGGCCAACTTCCATAAATCGCGTTGTGCCTAAATTCTGTAGAATTACCCAATGTATATTTTTGTATTATTGAATCTGATCGGTATTGTACGTTTCCGCGCAACTTACCTTATACATGTACTTGGATTCATTGTGTTAATTAAAAGAGTGTTCTATGTCGTAATCCTTTTCATTAGTGTGTCTGCAACTGCCTACTCTATCTACCATTATTTCACCTGGATAGTCAATATGCATCGGTGTGCTGGAGGAAGGAAAATGGAACCTTCCTCTATGTACTACCCATAAGTGGAATGGTTAAATGCCAGTCGTATATCAACGAAAACCGACCGCCGATGGATCCAAGATAATTTTGGCCTGGTGGACCCTCCTCCTCCTCCTCCGGGACCCCGGTCAAGATCCACTTGGGGCTTTCAATCCACCCCCTGGATCCTCACAACCATTCCTTACCACCACAAGGGATGATAAGCCCTGGATCTTCCAGAAGCCAGAGCACTGAAGCTGCGACGAACACAGAACCACCCGATGGGAGTGCCAAAATGCAAACCTGCTAGTGAGACGTCATCACATATTGGTGGAGAATCCTCGGCAGCCACCCAGTCTGTGCAGGTAGATGACTTACTGGATAGACGTGTATACTTTAAAATTATAGTTTTTAAAAAATGATCCTCAGCAGTCGTGCACAATACAAATCACTCACAAAATCCCATGATTGAAAAAAAAGTTCTTTATGATCCAGAAAAGGTCAAAACAGTACCTTTAAATATCTGTCGTTGATTGCTTACTTTTAAACATTTGTAATGAACGAGTTTTATTATTTACGGTTATTTATAGTGTACCTCCCATTTATTATTATGCTAATACTAATCCAGATATGGAAATATATGCATAGGCGGAAATCCTGGTGGAAGGGTGGCCGGGAATAGCCCCACTACAAGTTTTGTCGAGGGAGATCCATGTAATCATCGCCTTCCTTTTTTCAAACTGGTGTAGTGGGGTGAAATCATTTTATCACTCAAAACCGAAATTTCTCATGCGTTACGTGCAGAATAGTATATAAAATCCAGTTCCTTGCTTATTTTGTACTTGAAAGCAGCTTCTCTTTTATTAAGGTAAGTGTACTAGTTTATTTAGGAGAACTACAATCAAACTGTAACCTAACTTTCAGAAAATTTCGCATAAGCATGCATTCAACCCCCTACTGTCAAAAAGAAATTTCGACCAATAAATACAGCGTGTCATTCTAATCGTATGCGAATTGATAATAAAGCACGCACCTCGTGACATATTTACAGGGAGAAGAAGAGTGGGAGTGGTCTAATGGTTGGAGAGTGTGCCTTTGGACCCAAGGGTCCCCGGTTCAAAATCTTAGTGGGACTACATGCTGGATTTATTCTTGGTACGCAATTCTGCATTTAATTTGTATATATAGGAGCTATTTATTAAACTCAGAATTGCCACTCTCTTCGTGGGTCATTTGATATGGGCAAAATGAACCATGAAAAGTTCTCAGTATCCATTGGTGTTTCGTCACTGTCTGGCTGTAGCAACAGAGCACTGATTAAGCTATACCAAGTTGCTTTGTTTCTGTCTAAATTTGTTAAGGGGCGACTTCAAAACTCAACCGGCGGTTGACCTGCGGCTCAGGGCAGTTGAACCAGGCGGGTGACACTGTGTACAAATGCCCATAGACGATTTCGATCGATAGTGACAGCGCCACCATTTTCGATAAGCTACCTAATTATTTATGCAGAGTGACGTATAACCGGGAATGACGTAGCGTAATAGCGCCACGTACGACTAGCAAACTATAAGCTACAAATTTCATGCAGATATGCCTCCATTCTCTTGACCGAGTGTGTTATCCCGATTTATTTAGGATCCCTGTTTGAACTGTGATTTTATTGTTTAGAACAATAGAAACCGATTATAACCGCAAAGAACCGGGCGTAACCGGCGATGACCGGTGGTCGAGTTTTGAAGCCGCCCCTAATAAATAAAACACTGTTCAGCACTGTGATACTTGGTTTGTTCTTGTAAGAACGCTATATACGTATAGGCATTATTATTATTACATAAGATGCCACCGTGCTTCTCCCTTTACTGCAGTTTTATAGTTGGACTTGTGGTAATCTGGTTTAGAATTTTTAAAGGCTTAACGGCGATTTCAGATATCAGTTGGTCCCTTAAAAATTGGAAATCCTGATTTTTGTACCCATCAACAATATCCTACCTAAAGTATTAAAGCTGAGAATATTGCTTACGTACAAAAATGTTTAATTCTAATTAATTTGGTTTTGGAGCAAATACACATCAGCTATGTTTTTATGTCGAAATATATGCAAATCAAATCACCTTTTGTTTCACTTTTAGACCTGTAGCAACCCGGGTAAATAAATCTAAAAGTGTCAAACCCATGTAGACTCACTAGTATTGATACCCCCAAATCCTCCTCGTTGCAACCCTTAATATTAACTTGCTTTTCACCCAATCGTCGTTAAATAGTAATAGTAGCAGCGCCTAAAAGCTACAAATGTGTCAAATATAACACTGAATTTGGTTAGGATTGATTTTCACGAAGCGTAATAATTCATGTGAATGCATAAAATCGTAATTTGTGACTTCTGGGTAAATTTGAGGTTTTTGCTGATAAAACACACATTTCAAGCAATAGAACACCTCAAATTAAAGTAACAAAATTTTATGAAAACAAAGACTTCAAAAACCTAGCCAGCAAAGGAATTTGAGGCACACAACTATTTTTTTTCCGGAAAATGATAAATATGTGCAGATACGACGTTGTTCCACTCACCATGCTCGCAAGATGATAAGGACTATGCAACAAATTTCAGTTCCCTTACTCAACTCTTTATCCTATTATAGCAAATGAGCTTTCCTTATTCAGACCGACATCTTGCAACAATGCTACTCTAATGTAGTTTAATATAATTAAACACTTGCGAATTTATGCAGCAAAATGTCGACCTTTTTCAGCTCTACAACACACCCGACGTTTCAACATAATTACAACCAGGGCCGTAGCCAGGGGGTTCTTGGGTGCGATGTAACCCACCCAAATCTCAAAAATTCCAAAAAGGGTCCCCAACAATGATGTGTGCGAGCAAAGCGGCTAGGGAACAGTGGGTTTTAGAGGCTTTTTAGGGTCAAAAAAGGGCAATATTTTGACAAATAGTCCACTTTTGCCAATTTAACACCCCTCCATATTGAACAAGGGTCCACAATTTTGGGGCAAAAGGTCCCACTTGTTTAAAAATCCGCACCCAGAACAAATCCTGGCTACGGGCCTTATTACAGCACAGCTGTTTTAGACTCGACATTTCGACATTTACAGCACAAAATTGATAAGTTTTAGACAATTCCAGATACTATTCAGCAAAAATGTCAACATTGTGAGTAATTAGCTTCGCATTTAAAATAATGCAGGAAATTGGTCATTGGACACATAATGGTTGAGATGTCGAATTGTCTTCTACCTCGTAAAAGTGCGGCATTTTATGCTAGTCTCTTTTCATCTGGTTCCAATTTATGGGTGACTTAGCATGCCTCGATCTACAGGGTGAGTAAAAAACAAACTTGACCCCGATTGTTTCCTGTTTCCCGCCATATATCTAATGTGTATCATCTGAAAAAACTTGTATTATTATCTTTAATTTTGATGTAAGTCTCACGTCGGTTATATAGGCAGAGATACAGAGTCGTTTGAATCACGTAGTTGGTTTTGCCGCTCTGTTCAACGGATTCACATTAGAATGAACGGCGTTCAGCGGAGGAAATCAGTGTCCAGAATAACATCGGGCTATTTATTGACTGTAGAATAATTGACTCTATTTATATTCACAAAATGCAGTCAAGATTTTCCATCGATGCCCTTTTATAAAACGTTTCTACGTTCTCATCAATCATCACTATAATTTGAAAAATAAAGTAACTTGAACTCACAGTATCAGTTGCTGGAAGAGTTGAATGAATCATACCATATGATTACCAGACATCGATGCACATTTTGCCGGTTAAAGTATTGTCTTTTATTTGTAGACTCAAGGTATGCCAAATCTTGAAAAAAGTGTACAATAAACTATCCATATAACTCACTGGCTTACATACAACTTTAAGATATCACATTATTGACAACAATGACATAACCCTTATCATTTTAGGGAGTAAATTGCTTAGTTTGGC
>JAMKCH010024463.1:0-20194 GCA_023653785.1 Ophioderma brevispina
CCAGGGGAGTTCCAGACCAGGTAACTTTAAGCTGACGTTTGGCTTCACGGTTGCGTAGATGGAAAGCACACACCTGTGTCTTAGATGGATTTGCACGTAGGTGGTTTTCCTCATAATAAGGAGTGAGTTCATCCAAAGCTTTGGAGAGTAGATTATAGAGTCTCTCACAAAACGTCACTATATTCAAAGTTTGAAAATGCGGGATTGTCAGCCGAAATGCTATTCAGTTTGAGTAGACCCAATAAATTCAAGTAACTCAATGCCACCCGCATTAAACTGACAATCAAATTCCGCACGCACAATTAATTGAGACGTTCAATGTGCACCTTTGACATTTTGCTGCCTGATGAGCTTAAACAAGGATTTAAAATATGCCGTGTGGCACAGTGGGAATTCAATTGAATTTGGTGAAATCTTATTAAGGATAATCAGTAAAGCAGTTATGTTTGTATGTAATCACTATAGATGCATGTCAATTTAAATGATACAAATTAGTTATTCAAAGTTATTTCATATTGTATTGACAATCATCATGGGACAAACTATAAACATGACAAAACATGAACAAATGAATGTTAAGATCATGAAATGTATCTTTAATTTATGTCACTTTTGGGAATCATTTTAATATGCTTCATCACATATTTAACTAAAACTTGCGGGTGATATCGCTTTGACTTGGTTGATCATGTTTAACAATTTTAAGCACGGTCAACCATGGTATACCATGAATTCCCAAGATATGATAACCATGTTTGTAAACATTCCTCATAATCAAACTTGGTTCACCATAAGCATATCTCACAACTGTTCACAGCAGAAGTCAATAAGTTTTACAAACCCCATAGGAAAATACACATTTATGCAATTGCACAAAGACCAGTGCACGTTACAAGCCATTTTGGTATCGTCCCGTTTTGGCAGGAACAAGCGCAGTCGTCCATAAATGTAATCTTGCTTTAATCCATTCAACAAAGCAGCACAATACCAAAACGGGAAGATATCAAAAGAGTGTGTAACACATAACCCTGATAGCCCATACAGGGACACAATGGCATGAAAGAATATTCAGACATTTATGAAATCCAGGGTTGACAAACAGAAGGACGTAACTCAGCACTGAAAGAAATATTAAAGAATTTCTTTAATTCTGCTGTTCATAATTAAAAATTGTTCTTTGTTTATATAATGTTTGCTTACAGTACTATATATGAGCTTTATGAGATGTTTACATTTTGAGTAATGAATAGATTTTCTTAGTAGAAAATATTAAACATCAGATTTCTCAAAAGCAGTATTACAGCAGAATTAAAGAAATTCTTTAATAATTCTTTCAGTGCTGAGTTACGTCCTTCTGATTGTCAACCCTCGAAATAGACCCTTACTGAAATCATGTCCACAAATTTGAAAACTTGACGCTTGAATCTCTGAAATAAAGACTGACGATACATTAGTGCTCGTTTCTCTGTGGTCCAGTGGTAAATCTCACGCCTAGATAGCGAGAGGACCAGGTTCGAGACTGTATTTTTCGTCTTTATTTAATTCAATAATCGCCAGTTTCTCCAAGCCTCTATATAGAATTTGAAAACAATTTAGTTGGGTCATTTGGGGGGCGGCAATTCCGTGACAGTGGAGAGGAGAGCGAAGGAGATCATTATCAGTGATTTGTATTCTATGAAGGTTATATGAACACATTAGTGGGGTGACCCGAGAACGTGTGATGCATACAGGAGCGGGGGAAATTCATGGAAGAAAAGGGGAATTCATAATACGGGGTCAAAAAAATGATGAAAAATGCTGGATTGCTGCAAAAGGTAACCAAGGTCTCCTTGTTATAAGGATGAAAAAAAGTTAGAGTTTGATACCTACAAGGTATTGTTCCGAGTTATTAGACAAAATTCGTTCAAAATGTCAAGGTCATCACCAAAGGTTAATATCCTAATATGGCACCGATTCTTTTAACATGGCTCAAAGTGTGAACTTTCCAAAGGGATTGCAGCAAAAGTAGGGACATCATTGTATTTGTTTATCAAGATAAATGACAACAAAGGTCAACCAAATTGACCTGTTGATTCCGAATTAAAAAATATGTTGACGGTTGTTGCAATTTTTTTGGTTGCCGTCGTCTGAGGACAGAGAACAATTTTAGCACATGTGAGAAAGAGAAATCTGAGCAATATTAGATTGAACCTTTGTTGATGACCTTGACATGTGACCAATTTTGTGTTAAATCTCCATAACGTGCATAACGCAATAAGGTGTATCCAATGGGAGTTCTGTTTCATCGCAAAGACAGTGAAGCCACGAAACTATAGTTGGGGTTATCTGATTTTCACACTATCTGGCCTGTACAACTCGGATATTTTATGCATGATGTTGAACATATGATGAGGATGTGGATATTGGTTATCTGTAAGGAAAAACTATATCAAGGCCTGAGTTCATTATACACAGTTTAAATTAACCCTTCGTCCAACCAAGGGGGGTGTGCCCCACTAGTGAAATTCGTCTCCGGTCGCGAAAATGCCATAAAACGTTCGTAAAAAGCTTCTCGGTTACTCGTTCTCATCCTTCCGGTTCATTTTAGCGAAAAAAAAAAATGTGAAGGTAGCACCTTCACGGGGTTTTAGGGTTTATTATGCCGTCAAAGTCGAAGTGGAGGGGGGGGGGGGGTGGGGGTTTGCCACCCAATGGATATTTATGGTGCATTTTTGAAAATATTCGCAGTATGGCTCTAAAACTCGGTTTATGAAAAACTAGTCATGTGCATTCATTTAGAGCTGCTGCAAACTTGACATGAAAATCCGATGATTCTACGTTTTTGAGCGAAAATCGGTATTTTAGCTATTTTCTGTGGAAATGCCAAGTTTGCCGACTCTCGGACTTGATGACGTCATGTGCCCCATACGAGGTATGTTGGTACGTATTTTGGTACAATGGAAGAGGAGACCATACCTAGCAACTGGTATCAAACTCATACGCATCTGGTGCTTTATAATGATTTCTCGAGGGGGTGGTAAACACCCTTCCGGTGTGAAAGTAGTGTACAAAACCTTGGTGGACGAGGGGTTTTTAAAACTTCACAAATGTACATCAAGTATGTACTCAGTGTGCAACATAATTATATCAACCAACATATCTTCAGTAAAAAATTAATGACAAATATGTAAATTCTTTTTTTCAACTGTGCAATGAACAAAAATCAATTGCACTTCACAATCCAATCAGTTTGCCTAGATTAGTTATAGCAATTTAGGCTGAAGCCATTTCAAAAATTGGGACACCCTATGAGTTGATGTGCCTGAATCGGATAGAGCACCCTTCACTTGGGATTAGACTTGACGGAAACAAATTTGTAATTGATCAGATCACGTTTAATAATATGAGTGAGTCATAATTAGACCTTGGTAATAATGATCACATTCCATTAGGAAAGATTCCACAAGCTTCCTCTCGGAATTTCTTCCATCAGAGGCAGTTTTGACACAGGCAGTTGGTCGTTCGCAAGATACCACCACAGTGTTTAAGATAGGGGTGGGGGTTCTGCAAACATGCAGTTTTTTAAATCATAAAGTTGCTTTGTGCGAAGTTGAGATGAGTCTTGCTCTGAGTATGCTCAGGACAAAATGTCGTTTATAGCGATCTCTATGAAATTAACAATCGAGGGACTTAACAACATGAAGTCAGTAACGTTTGTAGGCCTATATGCCAGGATTCCAGCCATTAGTAATGTAGTATCCCCAGGCGTAAACCCCCATGGGGGATTTTGTGATACAGCTGTGTTCCTTTTGGTTGGTTGGATGCTTGCCTTGCTCTCATCTTGAGCATTGCCCTTTAGCTTTTCAAATGTGCACAAGCAAGAACACTCAGCCAAGGCTCATATGGGGTTTGCAAAAAATTGATCTCTTTGAGCTTGACCCAGTTTTGGTTTCATAATTGGTCAAAACAAAGTCAGGGGGATTTGCATGTTCCAACTTGCAATATTTTGCTCAGCCGAGCTCTTGCATGCCCCACATATCAAGTGCTTCAAAATTGACTTTGTTGCGTTGCCCCAAAGAAATGTTTAAAAAATAAACAATTTGTATAGGGCCACAGCAAAGAATGTGTGCAACAAGATTATAAAATTTGTCCCTAATTTGAAGTCTTTACAAAGGGCGATCAATGCATATTTGATTGGTCTTCTGTTCGTGTAACAAGTTCTGAGTCATTCCTCACAGCAGACAAGACAATCTGCTGGCCTGAATAAATGCCTTTGATGGAAACAGCGCATTTAGCAATGTGGGTTCACCATGCTCGTTCACTTAACACAATCTCCTTTACATCTTTCCTGCAAAACAAGGAAAAATAATGGTGACCCGTAAATAATGCTTAAAAAATCGAACAGATATACTTTTTCTCTGATGCTAACTTTACTTGCATATCTGGGAAAAGATGAAAATAATATTGAGCCAAGGGTAGTGTAGCATGTGCAATCAATTGTACAATAGCACAACACCCGTTTCACAAAGACTACGATCAATTGAGGTGAATTTATGAGCGTTAACTCGATCAAGGTAATTTTGAACTTGATTGTAAGTTCAACTTACGCTTGATCGGGTTACGCTTGATTACAATCAATCGTAAATCCGGGCTTTTATACAATGGGTATCATATATAAATAGTTTTTTTCACTGGATGGCCATCAGGACAAGTTTCAACTTGGCTTAAAACTTGACTATTTTGAAAATGTGTGTTAGTGCAGAATATAGATGATGTGTAAGCAAAATACAATGGCAGTTATTAAAACAAGAGTAGCAGGATTTAAACGCCACGTACGAAGCGTGTGCTTGTACATTGAATGTGCCGTTCTTGGTCATGGACGACGAACAAAGCTGCCTGCTTTGTAACAAGTGCATACATTGGTATGCGTACTGCCTCTACCTCGCCATTCGACTTACAAAACATGCCTATTCAAAATCTTACCAGTATTCATCAAATAAATGAGAGTGCTAAGTTGTTCAAAATATCGGGTCTTCTTGAGATACAAGACAAACTATCCATCTATCATCTTGGACATCCTTTGGTAGTCCTCAGAAAGTGGCACAATTGGGCCTTGGTGGCTTGTTGAGCAGCTTCAGCAACTTTTGAAAGTCATCAACATCTAAGTAGGTTTCTTTTCTGAAACACAAAGTGACAGATTGATTGAAAAGTGACTACTAGTTTTTGAAAAGCGAGTGAGTAGTACAAAGCGTTTATGATGCAAAAGTGCACACTAATGTGAACACTGGATTCAGTCCTCAAAATAGTTAGTGTAACTATAGGGATTTTTTTTACTGGCTGAATTGGGATTTTCCAAAGAAGTGAATCCTTTAATAGTGAAAGTTCAAAGGGGAACTTTTGTACTTTTGTCCCCCTATCCTAAACCTTTATTGTTATGGTTCACCAATATATTTCAAGAAAAGGTTATTCCAAAATTCAGTTGATTTGATGTACACTGAGATGTTATAAGATACAGTTTGGTTATCACAGTTGCCCCCATAGCCCTGTGTTGTATTTTTGTCTGTACAGACAAAATGTAAAATTACAAATATTTTCCAGATTTTGTATTTAGGCCAAACAGGTCAAAAGATATAAAAATCTAACTTATCTAGGTTAGTGGGGGGAGGGGGGGGGGGGGCAGATTGCAAAATGCCCCTTAAACAAATGGAGTGATATAATGTATATCACCTAAGCATAAGGTTGTGGGTTCGAGCTCGCTGTCGCCAATGTGTGTGCACTTGGGCAAGGAGCACTTACTCCGCCTTGCCTCTCTCCCACCAGGAGTATAAATGGGTACCGGCATATGCTGGGAATGCAAAAACTCGCTGTGCGGGAAGCGTGGCGAACCCCCCACAGCAACATTAATGAGGGAGTCTGGCACAAACGCCATGGCAGAGAGAGGGGCACTCAGCCGGCGGAGCGACCTTGGCTTTGCAGTATCACCTTATCAGTAGGCATTACATTTTAGGTTGTATGCTGGTTGTCTCTTGATTGGGGTATCCACCAAAACAAAATTAATATCCAAAGTTAGATTAAATCACTTACTGGTAAAGGTACTGTATTGTTTGACATAAGCCATCAAATACAGACACAACAGCCGTCGCATACTGGCGATGTTAACTTGATGACCCTTTTCTTGCAGTTATTTTCAGCCATGAGAGGAGGGTTTTGTCTGGAAACATCATCTAAAAATTCCTGTATGGATTAGGAATGTTGAAGAATTTGTTGCTTGATAATAAAATGTCTTGTACTATAATTTCATAGTGTATTCATTTAAAAAGAGACATGAGACATGTCCAGAAAAATTGCCCCCCCCCAATCTTTCAAAACTGGGTTTTTTGAGCTGTGAAGCAAGCTCCTACAAAATTGCCCAGAAACTTGTAGTGCGTGCGGCGTGAGTTTCGTTCGTTAAGGTGCATTAAAATGTTGTATCCATTGATGCTCAGTTTAGAGCAGTCCCGGTAATTTATTTTCGAAAAACGGCTACGAACACGCTTATTTTCGGTGATTAACAATAATAAAAAATATCGGGTTAGTGGACGCTGTTTCGGACCTACCGAAATGGTCAAAGTCTTTTAAACCTGTGGTATTACAACACGTTTAAAGTGCCTAAGGGGGAAGAGACTGGTTTCGAGCAATGGTTGGTGAAAAGGTTCAGAAAAGCAGAAAATGAATAGAACTTAGCCGAATGATGGCAAGATAGGGCAGAAATAGTGAGATGGGCCAGAGGGTATATGCAGAAGAGCAGAATGATATGAATACGCGGGTAGCATAATAGCAAACTATGGCAGGGGTGGAAACACTTTGGTTGTGGTTGTGTCAGGTTTTTTCCGGAATTCGTTTTTTTAATTTACAGGAAAAAGAATCAGGATTTTCCGGGTTATATTTTTGAAGGATTAAATATGCAGAAAAACGTAAATCAAGGGGCTTCATGGTAGGAACTTTTTTGTAGAAGTAAAAGTAGCGTATTGGATACCTGTATAGTATATAATTAGGAGTACGATTTTACAGTATTTTCCTTTTTTCGAGTCATTAAAGTGCTAAAAATGGCTGAATACCGTTTCTGGATATATCAAGCGACTTTAAAAAACCATAAAGAAAAAGATGGGAAAAAAAGGGAAAAATTTGAAAATCAATAAAAAAAATCCTTTTAAATATTGACCAATAAAGTTCTTACATTTTAGCCATAATAATCCCAATTTTGAATGAGAATTTTTCAAAAGTGACCAGGAAACTTCACAAATGGAAGGCAAAAATTTCCAAGTGATTAAAAAACCCGACTACATTCCGACGATTTTACACTGATACCAGCATTGAATTTGTGCCTTTCCATTGAGAGCCCACTGTCATCACGCGAAGTGGTATTATTGTGTAAGAGACTGTTTTTTGATTAACGATCGCGGAAGTGTTATTCAACAATACAGTAGGGAAAAGGGAATCTTCAATAGTTTTATTTTATTTTACACTTTAAATATCTTTGTTTTCTTCTTCATATTACTGCAGTGGGTTGAATAGTAAATGACCAGTTCCAGTGAGTGCTTGGTCCTATAATTGTGTCCCAGCCGAACAAAGTTCGGGAAGGGGACTATAAAATTGGCTCCGTCCGTTATTCCGTCAGTATATGTATGTCCGTCCGTATGTCTTTCCGTATGTCCGTGATAAAAATGTAACCCTGGCACATTTGGAATATCTTTTTTTCTGGCTGAGCTAGGTAGTTAAACTTGGTATATTGTAAGAGGGGAGACCCCCTACTCACCATGTGGTAATTCATTCCCCGGTCCTCCCTGGGTCTTTGTCAGGGGGTCGGGGAAAAGGTCAAGGGAAAGAAAAAGGTCAATATTGACAAGAAAAAAATGTCAACATTGTGTACAATTTACTTGGAGTTTCGTAAGGGCTACGATGATGTAACGTGGTGGAAAGAAAACAGGTTGATGAGTCTCAACCGGATTAGATATTGGGTGAAAATATGCTAATAAGTATTCTAATTTGCATTTATTGATGAATTTTTCCCACAAGGCTTGTTGACAAGTTTTCTGGAGTTCTGAAGCGTTTAAATGATGTAACTTGGTGGAAGGGAGGGGTCTGAGGAGTTCTCAACCTGATTAGATTTGGGCAAATTTTTTTTAGTTTGGTTGTTGTTACACGTGGGTCAGTTCTTTGGGTTGCCAGCATGTTTACATTTCTTGAAAATGTGAAAATACGTAAAATCAATGGTTTTCTTTTTTTAGATGCCTTTCCAGATCACCGTAGGGTCCAATTTACAAATTGTGGTCAATGATTTTTTCAAAAATAGTTTGCCACAATTGAGAGTTAAATATCATATTTACTAAATTATTTAGTGGAATTTCCGGGATTTTGCATGATGAATTTCAGGATTTCTTGAGTCATGTTCTTGAGTAACCCCATTTTTTTTCAAGTTCTTTTTGATGAGCTAGCTAGTGATGGCCAAAATGAAGGGTGGACTGGTGCAGTTATAGTTGTCACTTAGTGATCGCGAGATCGGGCGGGGGACATATTTTACGCATCGCGAAATACGCGTAGCCTTGTTACTCTAGAATGTTGTCTCCACTTAAAGAAACAAGTTTTTAGACCCATGCCTCTGATAAGCTCCTAGGCGACCTCCTAATTGCCTGATATGGAGCTTTGTTAAGGGTTTGGGGCCAACAGTCCACTTAGCTTCAAGTGCCTTCCATGCATGCAGGCAGACTGGCTTTTGGACTTATTTTTTCCACCTAATTGGCTTTCAAGTAAGACTAAAAGTTGATAGACTTAATTATGCCTCTGATAAGCTCCAAGGCGACATCTAACTGTCCATTATGTAGCTTGTTGAGGTTTGGGTCCAACAGTACACTTAGCTTCAAGCTCCATGCCAGACAGGCTGGCAATGGACTTTTTTGTCTCCATTTAAGAACAAGACTGAAAGTTGATAGTCAAGTATAGACTAAACGTTGATAGACCTATGCCTCTGAAGCTCCTAGGCGACCGCTAACGGCCAGATATGGAGCTGGGTTGAGGTTTGGGTCCAAAAGTCCACTTAGCTTCAAGTGCTTCCATGCAGGCAGACTGGCGTATGGACTAAACAAGGCCAGTTTCCAGGGGTGCGCCGTTTCGGACCCCCGCGCCTGGCCCCATGGGTTACCCACTCGCTGTGTGGGCGATCACAGGTTTTCAGGGTTTTTTTATAAGAGTGCTGGCAATCTCGCCAACAAGATCTGGCAAGTTTTAATTTTTTTTCCTTTGGATAGATGGACCCCTGATTGTAAACAGAAAAAAATGCATTGCACACAAAATTACATTCACATTTTATCACATCGCAATGCCGTTTGTTTAGATTTAGGCTAAGTTGCGAGACATAAAACTAATGATAGGCGGTATATGGGGCTTACTTGGCTGTTCAGAAAAAAAATACCGAGAATAAAGTATAAAAAATATTCAAAATAAAACAAAAAATAAAAACAAAGCAAACAAATTGCATGTTCAAAAAAACAATTCAGGAAAAAAAATCACAAGCTGTTTGACCCCACACAAAATTGTCTCTTTTAATTTTAGAGCTGATTTTTTTTTAAGCAGTGGCGACAAAAATTTGACAACGGTTATGGTTAGGGACATGCAAGACCTATTACCTCTTAGGCAAAAATCAGAAAAATCCATTGCACGGGATTGATTTTGCACGGTTTTGGCACGGTTTTGGGTTTATAGGGCACGGCGGTGAAAGGAGAAGATTCAACCACTTCAAACTGTGAAGTCGGCCATATTGGATTAGCGCTTCAAGAGTTTAAAAGCTGAATTAGCCGTTCTTTCAGGTTTTTCGAAACAACAAATTTACTATTGCATGAAGACTGATGAGAACGAAAACGGTGATTCGGAGAGTAGTTCTGATAACACCAATTTTGTGGATTCACACGCAAATACCGTCTGTTTATGCGAGCGCCATTACAGCACTGATACCGAGTACAGAGTGCCTTGCTAAGGCATTGCTAATACAGTTGTGGCATGGTCACTAATTCGTAACTTCTGAGACTTGATTATATTTTAGCATGTTGCAAGAGTTATAGCTTAGCGAATCATACAAAATAGGCCCTACAACAGGGATTGGCATTGCATCACCGGGTCAGCTTCAACCAGTACTCTTTCGGGATGAATTTGTTTGGAAATTACTGTAATGTTTTCAGTACCCAAAGTCAAACACTCGATTCCAGGTCTCCAAGTCTTGTCACTGTATGAAACTTAGTTTAGGATAAGCCATTGTACAGCATGGTAGGAGGTACCCGTATAAGATGTAGAGTGGAAATGTACTAGTTTTTTTAAAGGACATATGTCATTGATTTCTATATTGGAAAATTTGGTTGTGGATGGAAAGCTTAAAGACAATATCAGTGATGTGCTAAATCAGCAATCGGAAAAAAAATCATCAAAAAATCAGCTTTGGCCATGTTAGTAACAAGTACAGTTATCCTAAATACCCGGCAAATGATTAAGGGACCAGAAGCAACCTATTAAGGACAGTATCGGAGATTTTAGTCATACTGTCCGTATGGTCACTTACTACAACACGTAATTGAATGGAGAATCGTGTCTTAGAACACTGCCGTTTCTTCCTTTTCTGTTAATTCTACAGCTGTAAAAGGTAACTTATGCGAATTATACAGACGTATCCTTCACTTTGAAGCCTATTCCTGCAATTTCAAATATTTTCAAATCACTGATGTGTCTTTAAGAACGTAGATTACATAAATCAAATAAGTTGAAATTGTCCACATTGTTGTAGTATTTTGACCTTTTAATTTCCGCCCAAGAGCTTACTCGAAAACGATTCCGACAAAATCCACATCGCAGGGGCAAAATGGTGAAGGCAAGTGATGACCATACGTGGTTAATTTACATCGTTGTGACCATCATATAGCAGAGTGTTGCCACTTTCCTATAAATGCGATCGAGTGTTTTTAATCAATAATAATTAAAACACAACGAAAAATTGAAACCAAAATATGTCAGTCTGATAAAGATTCAAATTTTATTATTACTTTCATTAACCATCAATATACAGTGTCAGCAATACAATTCGAGTCAACACACGCTTGTTTTGGTCATCACTTTTGACGTCACGAGGAGAGCAAAAATTTGGCGCTTTTGAATCAATGAAGCCGTGGCGAAAAATCCCGCCCGTTTTCTTCGTATTCAAAAAAGCAAAAAATTAAATGCCTCTATTTTTTTAATTTTTACCATCAAATGTATTATTTTTTTCGGGAATTCGTGAATGGTATGTATATACATATATTTAGGAATGTATGTAAGTAAAAATGAGCTTGACAAAATCTGGACATATTTCCTTAGGCTTTTCTTTCATGCTCAAACCATTCTTGAAACTCCCCCCCACCCCCCAAATCATCACATGCTATTCATCATTAGGAGCTTCGAGACACTCTCGGTCTTGTTTGCTATTAGTTAGAAGTGGGCTTATAGAAGGTCATGTTAGATCACTTCAAACACAGGCTAATTTGATGACTTTAATCAGCCTGATCCCCCACTTTCAAAGAAAAAAATTTAAAAGAAGTGCAAAAACAGGGTTGCCCCATCGAAAAATCCAAAAGGGCTGCCAAATTGTCAAAAATTTGATTTTTGACATAACTCATTATTTTTGGTTCAATTTGCTTATTTGGTGGCAATACCATGTTTTGGGGTATTAGGGAAAATCATGCATGCAAACTTTCATTCCACCATAGCCTTTCTTTCTCTTGAAAATGCCGTTTTGCTTAAAATTAAGACCTGAGGGCGCTTTCCCTTAAAAAGCAATCCGATGATATGGTGATTTTAAAAATTTCAAAAAAGGAAGAGAGTTTTATTCTGAAGCTGAAGGTACTTTACAAATCAACTTACTAGCTTATGTTTGATTTACATAAAAAGTTTTACATCACAAATGAGTAAAATTGCTACCAATCTTTATCATCTTGATGAAACATGCCGCAATATAAAGTGCCCTGGCCACCGCTGCCTTTGAGAACAGCGGGCAAGATGGTCCTCCTAGGTGGACTCCGGCACCCAGTTGCACATGTTTCTTGCCATGTTTACCTTTGATAAAACCTGGCTTCTTCCTGTTGGGATCCGGGACATTAGAGTAGAGTCAACCCATTAAGAGTACAAGTAAGAAAGAATGAGGGTCGTAGTGTGGATGGATGAGCGTTCAACAGCAGACAAACAAGATTTAATTTTTGCAAGAGATTGAACTACGCCATGAGGAAAACACCATAGTTCATTTGGGGAAAATTCCATATTGTGAAAGTCAATCTTGTCAGGTGGGGCCCCAAAATGATCCCAACACATTGTTAATAATGTTGTAAAACAAAGGGGACCATAACCATGTCTGTGATAATTGCAGTCTTTTTGGACCTAAGGTCAGTGATCTTGTGGATTCTATAAATGTCTGTATTTTCATTGAATTTTTCGTTTAAAGATGGGCAATGCTGTAGCACAACACTATTTACTGATATTCAGTAGATGGATAATGGACACACAAGCAGCTGTCTGCATGGCAATGTTGCATTTTTTTATAAAAATTGCAGGTTTATGTTTTTTTATGATGACCCAATGTGAATTTCGTAATGATTTTCCTCAAAAATGAGAACAAAGAACGAGTGTATAGCGAGCCCTCAATTTTTTACAATCAAGATGGCGGCCTTAGTAACTGAGGCGGTAGATAGACATCTAGAAATACGGGCGGGCGGTGTGTAATAGACAGGACGGTATCGACACGTCTCTCCAACGCCTTCTTGTGGGCAACTTCAGGTTAGTCATTGGGTAGGTACTGGAGCGTAAACGCACACGGTATACCTAAATAACTGGGTACTTTGCAAAGCACTACTTATAGCTCTGCATCACAACTAGCCCAGTGTGTAGTGTGCAATAGCTGCCAGAGTAGGCACGGTGTAGCTGCCATATGGGCCATCACCCGAAAAATACTTCTGTCTGTGTATCCACCACAAGGCTCATAGTTCAGTTCATTCATTATTGACATTACCAAACAAATAGGTACAGTGCAGTATATAAAATTTACAATAGGATACGTTATACATTTAAAAAAAAAAACATTACCCGTAAATTGTACAGATAGATTATAATATATTATTACGTCTGATTTAACAGCCCGTTGGACAGGATCGAGCACTTGATCGCGCATGATCAATAGATGGGCCTCTTGGTTTCTTAATTTATATTAATGATTTACCCAATGATGCTGTTTTCCCACTGTAAAGTAATATGATGCTGATGATAAAGCTTTATACTATGCATCAAACTCTCTTGATGTACATTTGAATGTATAAATAAGTCGTGATTCTCCTTCACACTGTTAAATCCATAACTTAGTTTATATGTGAATAATAAGTCTGAATTGTATTATGCTATAGTTCTAAAAAAGACTTAGCACTCGTAATTCCATTAATTACCTAAAAGCATAAATATCAATAATGTTAATTTAACCAACGTAAACCAATGTAATATCTGGGTGTCATCATAGATGAAAATCTTAACGGAATGAGATAATTGGAGCATATACGTAAGAAGCCCTGAAAGGATTACACATGGTAAAGAATTAAACCAATATTGCCATGTAACATTCTTAAAACCATTTACAATGTCTATTGGGCTACCCCTCTTGATTATTGTAACCTAGTTTGGGGAAATTGCGGTCTCACTATTACAAATCGTCTCCAAACAATTCAAAACAGGGCAGCTCGCTTATTTTGGGAACATGGGATCCCCCCAGTGCTGATGTCTTAATGAACTAATTTGGCTCCACTTTTCAATAGGCAAGTTTTAACTGCAATATCTTAACATAAAGTTCTTAGAACCTGCACCATTCTGTCTTAATGATCCTTTTTTCATTCAATAATACCACTAATAATTTTCGCGAAGTAATACAATATTCACATCCTAAAAAAACCCAGGGAAAAAAACTGATTATAAAAAACACAGTTTTCTTACCGTGGTGGCATTGAATGGCATAATTAGATTATGAATTACCGAGATCATCTTCGTTTACATTTTTAAATCTAAACTTGAAAAATAGTGCAACCTAATGGCCTTTTTTAGCTCGCTTTTTTACAATTTTACCAATATGCTTTTACAATGTCCATTACCAATTACCCATGCCAAGTTACTTTACCTTGTTTTAACCATGTTGTTATATATGTATATATTTTTGCCTAGCCCAGTGAAAAACAACTTGTTTTTGATTGTGTCTGTGAAAAATAAAGCTTGATTGATGGTTGATTGATTAAGAATCGGGCCCTGTGTCCCCCAATGCATCACTAACAGGATATAGGATCCAGCCGGTTCCCAACTTTTATATCTTTTTGTATTCTTTTTTTTTTTTCAAGAAATTTGGGTGCTTAACATTTTTTTTTTGGCATTTGCAAAACGTACATGGCGTTTCAAGCAATGGCCAAAGTCTGACCTTACCCTATTGGTGTTTTGGCCTTTTCATTGTTTTATTGAAAGTCTAATAAGCCAAAAAAATAATTACCCTTGTGCAATACCTAACATTTTTTGCAATGAAGTATAAATTTACACGTTAACATATCACATTGGAATAATCTGGGAACTTTAAAGATAATGTCCATGTGGGCGTGTTAATAAACCAGTTAATTTCTATTCCCTGATTTCTTGGCATCATTAAAATTATTCTACCTTTGGTGGATCTTCCATGAGGGGCAGTCTGTAAGCCGCTGAATTATGTTGTTTTGGTGGAATCTGTATACTATTCCAGACCTTCTGATGTGATATCCAGAGAGCTGCTTCCTTCCTGGTTATACTTGGATTACTGTTGTGTGTAAAGGACCAGCACCTGGTAAAACAAACAATTGGACAAGATAGAATGAACAGCCCATAATTGATTTCCAAACTTGGGCTTGGAACTTTTTTGTTCTCAAAGCAGGGGCTTAGGAACTTAGAGAAATTTGGAGAAATTTGTAGGCTTTGGAACTAAATTTCAGGCTAAAGTTTAGCGTCTGAGGAAAGAAGCCTGTAGCAGGTTTATTTTTCTAAAACAAAAGGATTGTGATATGGTCTGAATAGCCCATAGTAGTAACTTCATCTCCTGGTAATACCTGGCATACTGCTTGTGTGTAAAGACTTGCACCTGGTAAAACAAAAGGATTACAAGATGGAATGAACAGCCCATAGCAGAAGCTTCACCTCCTTGTATAATACCTGACCAAAACTGCATGTGTGTGTAGACTTACACATCTGGTAAAACAAAAAGGTTACAACAGTAGACTTCAATTCCTGACATATATACTGTATACATACACACATAACAGGCATATTTAATGTGCCATTTCATTAAGATTACAGCATGGCTGTCTATACAGATATCAGAATCAGTTCACATTATAACAGCTACTCAAAGCTGCTTTAAATTTTATGTCCCTAGTTAGATTGTGAATATTTAGACAGCACTGGGATGGATAAGAGACAGCTATGGGTAACACCCTACTCTTTTCAAACCTAGCTGTGACAAGCATATACGGGTGCGACTTTCCAATACAAGGGACCAACAGCTTAACACCCCCTCTGAAGGACAGGGCTCTCACATGGTTTATTTGTCCCTTTCCAAACAACCATGGGTAGAGTGAAGTGGTAAGAATAATAGAGGTGAGAGCAACCGCAACATGTATTGTACACTCTACACTGGCACTGTAAGTGTAGACTTGCACCTGGTAAAACAAAAGGATTACAATATGGAATGAATACCCACCATAGTTTCACCTCCTGGTAATATCTGATATACCAAAATGATTACAAAATAGACATTTCCACCTTTACAGTATATGTATGTTGACATAATTTGCAATCTTAACTAAACAGTTTCAATGCCGACTAGTACAATTTAAGTGACAGGAGAGATTTTTTTTGATACAAATTTCTCTCAAATTGCACTGATCGGTTGTAGCCTACCTACCATAACGTTTGCGAAGGTTGAGTGGACAAACAATTCAAAAAGAAAACCGCACCCTTGTTTTCAACTTGCCCCGCGTTTTGTAATTCGTCCCTATTGAAACCATGCTTTGATTTCATCTCTTCTGCACAGAGAAAAATACTAAATCATCATCTAGACATAAAGACGGCATCTTCGGCTTAGTCATTTAGGTGCGATCTAATACTTGGTAAGCATCCAAATATGCAGAAACCCAGGGGGTTTCGAAAAAATTGGGGGCTCTTTTCTGGAAATGTCCTCATGTCTCTTTAAAATCATTTTCTGTGTTGAAAACTGAATGATACATTCACATGTCCCCAAACCCAAATTCTTACCTTTTATACCTTGTGTCAATGAGAACCGTAACATACAATCCTTTCCTGAGTTCATAGTGTCACACATCGGTCAAATCAAGGTCAGAGGATCTGTCCTTGTTCTCGTGGCTCATGTTGTAATCATTCAACCTGCTCTCACCAGTCTGTCGCGGCTCCCTCACTCTGCTGTGTCTCTGTATCTCACGCTCATCAACGGGAGATGTTCTCTATCGCATCTTACGGTTTTCCGACAGTTTCTTGGTGTCTGTAGTGCTCCATGACGTTGGAGTGAGATTGGTTTGGCCTGGTTTGATAGGTGTTTATGTAGTATCCACTAGGATACTGTGCTGGGATGATTCTGGAAGGGGTGTACAAAAGGTGTACTCAGTCCATCCCACAATGTCACTGGTTTTTGGGAAATTTTCCTTCATACAAGGTTAGTTGATCTGACAAAAATCCTATCTTAACACCTAAAAACCCTGACTTTTACAGTCATTTTAGCTCACAAAGTGCAGTACTTAGGGAATTTATTTTGCATGAAATGAAATATTTTTGTGTTCTTAAACTTCTTGTAACACTTTTTATTCCTAAACTGTGTTTAATACAGTACATTATAGGCACTGATTTGGGGATCATGTCAAAAACACCCTCTGGGGGTGTGTGTGCATAAGTAAATTTGTAACTATAATAGAACGATCTCAGAATAGGCACAAAAAATGTCGGTCTCAGAAGAAAATAGCAAACCTTATGCAATGCAATTGTCTTTATGTTTTGGAGCATGTCTCCATGTAATACTGTATGAACCTAGTCTCATGTGAAGACTTCACTGGGGATTAATGCACCTTGATGGAATAAAGCTCTATAATCCCACACAGACGTCTTGGACAATAAACTAGCTCTATGCAAATTACACAGAGAAATAAATCATAAATATGCAATGGACCCTTAAAGAGATGCATGGTTTATATTAATTTTTAAAAAAAGAAAAAACCTAAAAAATTAAAAAAAACCCATCTGTAAAGTTTGCACCGATATTTATCCGGTTTCAATGTAGAGCTAAAAACACAATTTTATAAGCCCATAGAATATTGTGCAAATTAATAGTGGCCGCCAAAATGCGGCATATTTTCGCTCATCATATCCACAACACCAAACTCATTTAGCCATAAGAGTTCAAGGGTAAAGTGAAAAAAAGTAGCCTTCTTCTGATACCAACATTTGACCATTCAGGTTAAACTCTGGGGTCCCTGGGGAGCAGGCTATTAGCGATCGGACCATTCATCTTTTAAATGATTATTTATCCCTTTTTTTGGGGGGGGGGAGAGAAAGAATAGCATTGTTCCATGACAAACAAAATCCTAACCCCCTAAACATTCCAGTATAAAAGTTGCAAATCAGCCATACGCAGTTTTAAATACAAAAAACTAATTACCCAAAGAATGGCTATGGTAGCATTGAATTTAGTACCTAAGCTAGGATATCCCTCAAGTTTCAGTTGTGTAGTCATATGTAGAGCAAACGAGGAAAGGCACTCCGGGCGGGGGGGGGGGGGGGGTCTCCACATTGGGAGGAAGTATGGGTAGGTGCCGCCCATAAGACACTCATTTTAGGCTCTTTTTCAGTTTCCCAGGACACCCATTTTAGGACCATTTCAGTCCAGAGACCCTACTTTTCATGTCCAAAGCCATATTCTACCAAATTTTCTTCAAAAAACCTCAAAAAGTAGCTGGAAATTAGGGAAAAAATGCGCAGCATTTTCTGAAATTTTTGGAAAAAACCTAGTTTCCCGAGACCCCATTTTTGTGTCTTCAAATCCAGCAGTTCAGTTTCATGGTTCGCTCCTTTGAAGCCGGGTCACTGCAAACTATTTCTTGACCCCTGGTGTAAATCTGTTCACGGAACAGGGACTGGGTTATCACAAACGGGGTATAAATCTGTTCACGAGAAAAGGACTGGGTTAACACAATAATGTTGTGTGTGGTTTGTGGTGTTACTATGTGCCACACGCGCGCCACAGCCATTAATCAGTATCTTCTTTGGTGTTATGCATTACATATATGGGAAAAAACTCGGGTCGGCGTCGGACAGGTTAGGACCCCGAGCGCAGTGGCACTCTTCATGATCCCTTTCGGTCTGAACAATCGGAATCGTCACGCTGTCACGGCGCTCCTCTTTCTCCCATACATTCGATGCATAAACCCGCTTGTGTGTGTGTGTTACTGATGTTGCCACACGCGCTGCCACCGCGCATCAGTATCTCTTGGTGCTTATGTATTAGATATATGGGAAAAATCGGGCGTCGGACAGGTTAGACCCCCGAGTGCAGTGGGGCCCCTCTTTCATGCTCCCTTTCGGTCTGCTAACACTCGGAAATCGTCACGCTTGTAACGGCGCTCCCATTCTCCCATACATCAATGCATAAACCATGTGTGTGTGTCTGTGTTGTTGTGTGTGGTCTCAACACAACACAACACAAATCAGCTCTGGGAAGCTCAATTTTTGAAATCCGGGAGCACAGACCTACTAAACAAAGTGGAGAACCCCCTGGGAAGGCACTGTAATACTGAGAGGGATTTGTGGTGTTGTCAAGATTAAAAGATATCTTTATTACCATTTTAAGGTTGTAATACTGAACCAGAATTGGCCATGTACGAGGCAGCTTAATTTAACCTCCCCACAGTATTTCTGATTTGCTAACTACATCACACATCATAAACGGATTAAATGCAACTTCAAAATATATAAGCTCTACCACCATTCTTACTATGTTGCTGATTGTCTCAGAAAATCACACGTTTCATTGCGACCAATTAAAGCAATAATGGCACATTTTTTGAAGAGCGCCCCAATTTTTAAAATTTGATATTTTGGCACAGTTACGTTGGTGATTGTCTAGGAAACTATACCTGCGAACGAGAATGCTAAAAAATGCGTATTTATCATAAATTAAGCGATTTTGTAATTATAAATGATGAGCGTAGACACGTACATGGCGCCATTTCCCGGCTATTTCACATTGGAAGGCTGTTTCCAGCAGCCGTTGAATTATTATGGGAGATCTCCGATAATAATTATTCTAATTACAAAATTCCTTCGTTTGAGACACACAGACATTTTCGAGCTTAACCATTAACATGTATAGTTTACTAGCCAGTTAACAATGCAACTGTGTAAAAATATCAATTTTTTTGAAAAATTGGGGGCGCTCTTCAAAAAAATGTGCTATTATTGCTTTAACAGCTAGTGCTCAAGGGGTTCATGAAGCCCAAAAAAAAAAAAAAAAAAAAGCGATTTTGTAATTAGAATTGGGATCCCAGATTGGACTTAACGGCAGAGCTGGAAATGCTACGTTTATGTCCGTCCATGATAAAATAGTGCCACCTCGAGAAAATAACCTCTAACTTGACTTGCCTAAACCAATAAAACAACTAATGGATGAGCGTAGACACGTACATGGCACCATTTCCTGGCTATTTCACATTATTCTAATTACAAAATTCCTTCGTTTGTGACACACAGACATTTTCGAGCTTAACCATTCACATGTATAGTTTACTAGCCAGTTAACAATGCAACTGTGTAAAAATATCAAT
The DNA here is from genome assembly GCA_023653785.1 of Ophioderma brevispina. Lineage (NCBI taxonomy): Eukaryota > Metazoa > Echinodermata > Ophiuroidea > Amphilepidida > Ophiodermatidae > Ophioderma > Ophioderma brevispina. The sequence goes on from JAMKCH010024463.1 coordinate 19,899, forward strand.
TTTTTTGAAAGATTGGGGGCGCTCTTCAAAAAAATGTGCTATTATTGCTTTAACAGCTAGTGCTCAAGGGGTTCATGAAGCCCCTACCAGTCTGGCTGGAGGGCCTTATCCTCTTACCTTTGTGCGTGGTAATATTCTTATCAGGATAGATGCAGCAGGCACTAGTGGTAGTTTGTCTAGAACCTCTTGGCTGGGAGCATCTTCAGGACTTGGCATGCCTGAATGCAACTGAAGCTGAAACCCTCCCACATTCAGCTGTATAGAAATTAAAACAAACAAGGACAGCAACAGAGTTA